>VDFB02184370.1:0-18048 GCA_007258455.2 Sequoia sempervirens | reverse complement strand
ATTTAATTAATAAAATTAGATTGAGCTCTATTGGATTAATTAGGATTAATGGTGATATATTAAATGAAGTAGTTGTTTCTAAGTATTGGATATTAAGATTTAATTAAAATAAAGTAGAAATCTTGTTTGATAGTTAGAATTAAATTAAAATAAACAACAAATAAATGAAAAATGTGTTTTTAATTTCACTCCTTTGAAAATTGTTGATAAAGTAAATTATTTGCAAAGATTGTATTCTTTTGGTTTTAAAGAATTTTGAAAAATGCATGAGTTTTGAATTAGAAATTAGAAATTTGCTTTAAATTTAAAATTGGAAATATCCTCCAAATTTTGCAATAAATTTAGTGGGTGGGGATATTTTAGGGGTTTGACCAATTTGGGAAAAAAAACTCTATTTTAGCAAATGTAAATTCATATAATTTTCAATTTTCAATTTGGGAAAAAGATTTCTTGGCTGTGGCTTTGCTTGGATTGGTGAAGGAATTTGAGACTCTTGCTTGAGCTGAATTCAAAGGGGAGTTGAAAACACCATTGGAATCTTCAAGCTTTGGAGGAAAAATCAGGTTCTTTGTTTTGTTTTGTTCATTTTGAAAAGAATTCAATCCTTGTTTTGTTGTTTGAAAATCCTTAAAATGATGTTTAAATTCAATGAAAAATCCATGTCAATTGGTCCTAAACCTCTAAACTCTGTTGAAATTTTGAAAATGAAATCAAAACAAGAATTCAATCTATGGTTAAATAGAATGAAACCAAAAGAATTGACATTTCAAACTGAGATTTAAACCTAACTGTTGTATTTTACAAAATCTGGTTGTGCATTTGCACAATTTGACTAAAAATGGAGTTTTTGGATTTTATATTTACATACAGACAAATAGATTTAATTATATTTGTTATGTGCTTTCTTTTAGCATTTATTTTTCTCTGTCTGTATCTATTGGGACATTGTTTTTATTTATTTATTTTATTTATTTTTTTAAAATAAAATAAAATAAATTTTGGGTTTGTAGTGGTGGGGAGGCAGGGGAGCCAGCCCCACCGCCGCCTAGCCCCCAGGGGAGGCGGGTTGTGTGCGTAGCACATAGGCCGCACCCCCAAAGGGAGGCGGACTGTGTGCCTCACACACAGGACGCCACCCACAGGGTAGGCGAACTGTGTGCTGAGCACACAGGCCACTGCCCATGAGGCAGGCGCCCTGTGTGCTTAGCACACAGGCCGACGGTGGCGGCTAGGGCCTGCGTGCCCTGTTTGGGGTTCGGCCCTAGTAATGTTTTTTTATTTATTTAGTTTTATTTTAATTTTTATTTCTTATTATTTTTTATATTATATTTTATATAATATATATAATATAATATTACCTATATATAATATTTAATATTATATAATTTGAGTTTTTAAATGAATATTTTGTTTTATTATTTAAAATATATAAATTATTTATATAATTTAAATAATATGGGTCTTTTTGAGTTGAAAATTTTATATTAAAGGATTATTTCATTATCATAGTTGGAAAATAAAAATGTTTTATTTAAGGATATGATTTAGACAATTATAAATAATCAGAAAATCTTGGGATTCAAAATAATGTTTTAGAGGCATATGTTTAAATGTTGTTTTAATATTTAAATAGGAACTTTGAAATGATGATTTTCATTATTATAGTTGAAATGTAATTGATGTATGGTTAAACGTTTTCTTTATTTAAAAAAATATTGATTTTAATTATTTGGTATGATTAAGCAAAGGGCTTTATTTATAAAGATGATTTTAATTCTTATTTAAGAATGAGCAAATAGAATTGATTATTAAATTTAAATTTCTCAATGGCGTCAAGTGATTTGTTTTATTTTGGGTACGAACAAATAATGCTAACTGTTTAAATTGAATTTTTGTATTATAACCATGCTTGGCTTGGGTTTAGGAAATCCGAACGTTAGTGTATTTAAATCATCTGAAGTGGTTGCTAGCTATGTTTGATCATTCTCGATGTTGTGCAAATTGAGTAGATGTCTTGAAGTCTTCTAGATAGGGTTTCATTTAATTGTATGGGTTGTCGTTATGATAGTCAACCTTTGGATTGTCTTGGGATTTGTGCCTCCTTGGGATTAGGAGAGGGTTTTATGGTTTATGCCTCCTTTGGAAGGAGTGGATTTTATACCTTTGTTTCCTCCAGTGTTTGGAGTGAGTTTCTTATACTTGTTGCCTCCTTGGTTTGGAGAGGTCATCTTATCCAGTTTACCCATTAGAATTGTGGTTTGTACCGTGGTTGTGTTGTCGATAGGAGAGTGGCTCTTTGTGGGGGTCCGGCACACAAAGGGGCACCAGGGTAACTCACCTAAGGTTTAATCAAGTGATAATTTAAAATAATTAATGTGGCACTTCCACACTAATAAAGATAATTAATGCCTCTCTCATGGAGCATGCGATTGTTAAGGCTCGAGTTGAGACGAGATGCATAGTTTTGCATGAGGGTCCAGCGGCCAGTAGAGGCAAGCCAGGGTAACCCAAGATGGGGGTCCAGTAGCCTAGGAAGGTTGAGCTAGGGTAACTCATGGCAATTTATGTATGACACTCTTCCTATGTCAGTAGTTAGTCAGTTATTGTGTGGTGTACAAATGATGTACATGATCATTGTTCTCTGGAAGCATTGTAACCTTTGTGTTAAGTGATGTTGTACTTGTATCCTTTTCAGTTCAGTTTATGTTTTAACCTGTGTCTAGTTGTAGATGGTCTTGTGTTGGATTACTGGTTACTATCTCCTAGCACGAGGGGTGAACCTTCGGGTATCACATGGTTGGGTGGAATGTGCACCTTAATCCGTTGGATTGTCTTCTTGTTTGTGTGGACGAGATTTCCAGTTGGAGAGCGTCTGGGATCCAGTTTCATGTCATGCTTTATCCTTTCAGTTGTATATTGTATTTCATTACCCCTCATTTGTTATTGAGGTGGAATTTTTAATATGTAATCATGATTATTGGATTTATCTCATTCGAGGAATGAGAGTTGTAATCTTATTATAAATTAATTGTTATTTGAAATCTTGTGGTATTTATTATACTTGATGCAATTAATCTTATGTATGGAATGTATGTGTACCTTAATTGTTAAGTAATTAAATGTTGTGGTTATAATTCATGTTTCTTGTTTGGGTTTAAGTAACTCAGTCTCGTAACCTTAGGGGATGGGTTGGCATTGGTTAGTGAACTTGCTTATTAATTGTTCTTTTTAAAAAAAAAAAAAAATTAGTTCGTTTGAATAGTAAATTGCAACTTCCCCTAGGGTTGTGTGTATGGCTGCCACACATAGCATCCTTAAATGGTTCAAATTTTAAATGAAACGATGAAAGAAAAGAATAAGAATACAAGATTAGTATAAAATTATTTGAAAATAATTGGGGATAAAAATATTTAATTCAATAGTTGTTAACATAAATGAACTTCAAAATAGGATTATGTAAGTGAAAAAAAAGTTCTATTGTCTTCATTGAACCTAAATTTATCTAGTTAAGATATGTCTAAAATTAATAATTCACACTAGAATATCAATATCCCATAAGAATCTCATAAAAAGGATGAAATTAATGGAAGATAATATAAAATCCCTCCATATGACGAGCATGACTTTTATCATTACAATATGAGTGAATCCTCATCTCACTATATAGCCAAGAACATCAAAAAATTATAGAATGGAAAGAAAAATAATCACACATTTATCATATTTTTATATGTATAAAGTTTAGATACCATCAAACCATTTAAACTTATAGATTGCATAAAGCTATAAATTGAATCGTTAAAACTAATTTATTAAGAATAAAATCTAATAAAGTTTGACTTCATATTGCATACTTGTTATAAATATCTCACTAATCCAACCATACATTTTATATATGTTAAAAAATATATAATTGTTATGCCCATAATTTTTCACTATATCTTGACGTGGATCTCCTTCAACTAGGTCAATTAAAAATTATTTGTAATGTTGCAGGAAAATGGATTTAATATCATTAGAGTTGTCATGGAATTACCTCTCTTGATCAATGATAGATATTATCCACTCTAGAATGTAAATATGTTCGAGATAACTAAAAAATAATTTTGTATCCCTTATATCCTTTCATCCAATGTAGCCTATCTCTTAATTGAGATCCTCTACCAATAACAATTAAGTTCAAATATTCTAATTTTTATTTCAACAGAAGCAACCACTCATTGTAGAAAATTTATTAGTAAGTGCTAAAGCCAAAACAAGTTTTTTTTTTCTATTTGGATCGATATTTTTTTCCATTCTAGATCTCTTTCTAGCCATATTCTTACTGTAAGATCATAGTAAGGTAGTGCAATAGATTTAATCTCATCATTCCACAATTGTATCCACTTACCATTTTGATGAGGTCTAGGAGCATCAACCAAAGGGATATTAGGGAAGCAAGGTGATCAATTTGATTGAGGTGGGAAGTGTTGAGCTTGGAAGGATAGATTATTAGGTATGAAGAATAAGAAGTTTGAAAAGTTTAAAGAATTGGGAGGTGATATGTCAGATAGGTTTAATAGAATCTACTTAAATAAGGGTGTTTTGTGGAGAGAGGACAATGGAAAGAGAAATAACTAAGTTTTAATCTATCAATACAACTAAGTTTCCCCTTAGTTCACCATCTCTTTAGTTGGTCCAAGTGAACTAGTGATCGCGATAAGAATATTTTTGTCTAAGCTAAAATGGGATCTAAACCTCATGGTATTTCTAGTTAGGATGTAGGAATTCAATTATTTTTTAGAGAGTTTATGAGAACTAAACCAACTTGTATCTTTGTTTTTTCCACCATATCATATTCACCTCCTTGTAGCCATTTAGTCATAGGGAGGGCATAAAAATTCATTCCCACAATTTAACTTGAGATGAGGAGTCATTAGGCATGTACAATAAAGAAAAAATGAATAGGTATTCCTTGGATTAGTAACTGTAAGCACTAAGCACAATTGTTGTTGGGATCCACTCCTCAATAGATGATAAACTTAGCCAAGTATTGGGAAAGGTGGGTCAACTTTGCATCCTAATATTTTGATTTATTATTTTGTCCTCATATTAGAAATGAGGCATCTCACTCCCTTGTGTTGGTAGTTATTTGTCATTTGTCGAATGCTTCAAGGGAGGTGTCTAAGATGTTCTAAATGCATATAATATTATCATAGCTTTATAAGATGAAACCCTTTTATGACATATTCTTATGACATTTAAGAGCATGACTATAGAATATTTATAGTAAAGTATTGACCAACATTATGAAAAATCATAAGAAATCTTTTAAGAAATAGCAATTGTGTCAAGGAAAAAGATGTGGACATTTACAAGAACTTTTTTTTAAGCAAAAGTGGGAGACCACTTATAATTTTATTTATATATAATATTTTACATATAGTTGGTTCAAGCGGACATACTGGCGGGAAAGAACCAACAAGAAAACCCCCAGTTGCAGTCCGAGTAACAAATTTTACAAAATATCAAAGACCGGAGGTCCTAGTACAAATGACCAATTGTCTCCGATTACAATGTTACAAAAGCACATTGGTTGAATACATCAAGACATATGCACATTCTCTCTTTATGCACCCAAAATACCCAAAAGAAGACATCATACTCAGATATACCCATGATCCTGAATACATACACGTTGGAGATTACAAAACCTTACTAAACATAAGACCGATAAGCTAGGAAGCCACTTTCAAAGATGCAGATTTTCCACCAACATGTTGAAAGCCATTAACCGAGCTTTCTTTTGTTTCCACTCGTTTACCTTTGTGTTGGAGATCATGCTCAAATGATGGTTTTGATTTGTTAATATCAGGCACATAATGATAACATAATTTATTTTTGGATGAAGATGGAAGTTGCAAATCATGAATGCAAACATGACTTCTCAAGAAAGAAATGTCATGATACTTTCTTTTTAAATCATCAATCTCCTCCATGGAAATGGAAAATCTGTATCTATTTAGAACTTGGTAGAGATGTGAAGAAGTATCATGCATTGTGGATAATAACATGCCTTGGAATATGTGAACATAGGTCTCTTCTTATGAAACAAAAACTTCTTTGAATAACTAACATTAGAAATTAATACAGTTTGGCGAGCATATTGTATAATTACACTAGAAACCAACAATAGAAGATTGAGAGTCTCAACTAAGAATTCCACCAAGTATAGATAACATTCATACTAGAAGCCAACAACAAAAGACCAAATTTCATAAATAAAGTTCATTTGTTATATATCATGCCTTTGAGGGGTCCACAAGTACCATGATCCTTTTGAAATCCTTCTCCATCTAAATGCATCCATTCCAAGACCATTGGGAGGTGGGTATACAATATGAGCCAAGTATTAATTTCTAATGTTAATTATTGAAAGAAGGTATATAAATTATTTGAGCATCTTAATTCTCATACAAAGTTACATCTTAGTCAATTTATCAATGTATGAGTTCCATATATTTGTAAATTTTTCTTATTTTTAAAATTATAAGTATATAATTGAAAATTAATTTTCAATTTTTCAAGATAGAGTACACACAATTTCTGTAGTTAAAATAAAATAATATTCTTATTTCCGTAGCAAGGAGCTATGTAGAATGGGTAGTTTGATGTCTCGAAAATATTTCTTTCATATATACTAAATTTTTATCATTACATTATGAGTGAATCATCTCAATTATATATCCAAGCACATCAAAAATTTATAGAGTGGAAAGAAAAATAATCACACATTTATCATATTTCTGTAAGGTGTTTGAAAATACTAAAAGTTTCCCTAGAAAGACCTAATTAAGGAATAAAAAAATGGAAAGTGTCTACCTCATTGTATGTTGACCTTTCCCATATAAAAAGATCATGGAAATGCTAAATGAGTTGATATAATAATTTTTAAGAATGAAGGCACAAAATTCATAACACTAATCCTAAAAGCAACAAGAAAGGAAATGAATAAAATCTTCCTAGTTATTTTAAAAGAAACTTTAAAAGGTTCTAAATCCCCTTCACACCCCTTTCTAAATGAAGATAAAATAAATAAGTTACCAAATATTTCTTAGAGTTTAAGTTGGTGATTTTAATATGATTTGAGAATAAATAAAAGATAAAATTAGATGAAATCAAGTTTTGTTGTAAAGGTGATGAATTCTGGGGGAATAAGATGAAAATAATTTTGAACCTAGTTGACTCATTAAATGGCAATAAGATAGATTTTAAAGGGCTTTATTTAAAATATGTAATAGTTAGATATGGTAACTAATACATTATATTCTCTATTAGATAGTTATTTCTTCCATAAACATTTCTTACAATCTTATAATTTATTAATAATAGTGATGTGTGCATCCCTAGACACTCTTTGATAACCACACTATTAATTTTTCTATTTTTACTAGAGGATACTCTAATTGAAAAGCATGTAGAGAGGAAGGGTTAGTTAACCTTGATATTAATGCAATGAAAGGTGGGATTATCTTGATGGTATCAAAGTTATCTTAAAGATATATTGAAGGTTTTTCTTCTATGCCTGAACACATTTAGTGAAATATAATGAATATATGTTATCCTAGAAAAATATGTATAGCATTAAGGATAAAATTTAGACTTTAAGTTGAAAGAAAATGTCAAATATTTAGAATAAAAATGGTGAGGATGGAATACAAGCTTCAATAATCACCTTGTAATAATTAATTGCAATAATAAATGATTAAAACTAACCCATGAATGGATATGTCACCAATAATTTTTAGATAAAATGACTAAAATTAGAGCCAAGATATCTTAGTTCAAGTAATAGGGATAAAGGTATCAAATTCTTATTCAATGTAAGCACTTGGCCAGTTTTGATAGATAAAATGTTGGCCCCATTAATGCTAGGGAGCATTGTCTAGCCAAGAGAGATTAAGTTGACACTATTGAATTTTGAAGTTAGAACCCTAACATTTATATGAGGCTTGTAAAATAGAACCTTATCAGGAAGAGTAGGAGAGGAGAAATGAACCCATAATAATTATACTTATACAAATAAAAATAATAATAATGTTTAACCATTTCAAAATGTTAATTTTTTTTCACTATGGTGATCAATAGCTAATTTTTACAAGGAGGCCACAATTTATAGGGAAATGAAGACTACATAAGAGGAGGATTTATTAACATAGTAGCTTGGTTGTAGTTGTTTCTTTAGCATTAACTATTTTCTTTTTCTTTTGTTGTTGAATATGTTATTTGATCTCTTAAAACTTATCAATGGTACTTGATCTTGTAATGATTTATTTCCTTCTTTTTCAATTATTATCATTTTAAGAAGGAATGCCATTTGAATTTAGAAGCGAGGGAGAAATGTATTTTTCTTTTAAAGTATTTAAAATATTAGATTTATTTGATGGTTTCCTTTTTAACCTCTTCCCTCCTTGGAAAAAATTATCAACCACTTGAATCTCCTTATATTAATCAGAATTTGCTTCTATGATTTATGTATGTGTTTTTAGTGATTTACTATTTATCCTTTCAATTTATTCATGATATACTTTAATATAGATTCATAGCAAGTATATAATAGTTGTTCATAATTGGATATGCCCAGCCAAACTCTTTAAGCATTAAGAAATTATTTGATGAGAAGATATAAATTAAAGGTTATTCTTTCTTACTTACACGAATGCTCATCAATATTTTTGTCCATAAATATCTCAAATCAAATTGGATTTTTGCAAAGAGGATAGCTATATTTTAAATATTAAGCTCTTAGTCAAAGTCATTTTATTTCTTTGGCACAAATTTAAAATTTATTTATGTAATTTAATTTTTAATAGTTTTAACATGGATATATGAAGAATAGTTTATATATATATATATAGTAAAGTGGACATATTTTATATTTTTTACAATACTAGAAAATTTAATAATACCTTCATTCCTTCTAATCCTAATAGAACTATTTTATTGTACATTTCATTCAAACAATCTAGTTTCTTTCCTCTAAATTTATTCTTCGATTCATACATTTAGTTCACCAACCATTTTGGAGTAATGCCATAAGAATCAAAGGAAAAATATGAAGAATTTTATCCAAGTTTCCATTGTATGCACCCTAAACTTTATATCATAGACTATTTGATATAATTTCCAAAATAAATTTGTTAATGAAGCTGTTTGATATAATGCATAAAATATATTCCAATAATTGTGTTTTTGGCGAATTATGAAGTAGAAATAGTGTTTTTGACAGAGTATGATAGAAATAGTGTTTTGATATAATGCCTGAAATAAATTTGTTAATGAACTATTTGATATAGGGTGCATACAATGGAAACACTATTTCTATCATACTCCATAAAAAATTACCATGAACTGTTTGATATAATGCCTCAAATAAATTTGTTAATGAATTGTTTGATATAGGGTGCATATAATGGAAACACTTTCTATCATACTCCATCAAAAATTACCATGAGTACATTTTGATATAATGCCTCAAATAAATTTGTTAATGAACTGTTTGATATATTACTTCCAAATAGAATTAGAGTGCCACAGTAGAAATGTGTATGCAAAAAATGTGGGCCGTTGAAAGGGTTAGAAACTTTCAAACAAATGCAGTTTCAATTCAACAAATTTGAAATTTTTTGCATTTAGGGTTTAGAAATTTAACAAACAAGCGCATTTTGAAGTCTATGAAATTCAAATTTGACAAACCTAGAAGTTGGGTTGATGAACTATGGAGAGATGAAGTTGAGATTTCCATTCGTCAGATAGATGAAGTCGAGTTTTTTTTCTATTTATTATTCACTTTCGTCATTCGCTACATGCACAGAGCACAGGGAAAGCAGAAAAAAGCAAAAAAATGACAGTGACAAGTTCATTTTTTTTGTCTTATTTGAGGGGGTTTGGTCGAACCCATGTTCAAATGAACCCCTTAAAATATTATTATTTTTGTTTATGTTTTGGGGGTTAGAGTCAAACCAATGGTTTTATTCGAGACATATATGTTAAATTGAACATATAAAAGAGTGGTTAGAAGCCCGAAGACCATTGAGTTATTGAACCCATTGGTTAAGGGAAAGGAAGAAAAATGAAATTTCCTTCCTCAAAATTTGTAAACCACTATTGTGGTTTGACCCCTTATGTTATAGGAAATTTTCTAATTTCCCAAAAATTAAACATTACAAGACAACACTTAAAAATTGAATTTAGGACCTTAAGATGTTGCCAAAAAAATGTTTAAAATTTGAATTTGTGATCTTAAGGGGGACCCATTCGCCCTCCTATTCATTTTAGGGTGATAAAAATAATAAATGCATTAATTAAATCATAATTACCTTTTTAGAAATTACAATTAATTAGGCTTGTAGATGCAAAATTTAGGCAATTATAGGCTTAATTAAGTCCAATTAATTAAGGGACCCAAACATAGTGTGAAAATGTAAAGGATTACGTTATTCGACACTACAACTTGCAATTATGATTCTTCATATTATTATCAAAACAAGTTTCAAATTTCATCAAACATCAAGTTGATATTGTAGTAAACTATATAAAATATCAAATGCACATTAAATCAATGTCCTTATGGTTATTTACCTTTACAAAATAAATAGCATAGATTACTTAAATTCTACATGTACTGTTGATAGGGTTGGATGTTACAAATAAGTTTGTTTAGAATTAAAATTCCTTTGGCATGGGGGTTATTTGCAATAAAAATTGTTATAAAAATAAAATTTCATATCAACATTAATTAGTGTTCAATATTTATATTGGCCCAATATAATATTTTATGGTATCTATAATATAGGAACAACCATACTCATTATACTCATTTATGTAAATCTATCAATACCACCAACATGAAATTTATTGCTGAAGGGGGACTCTCCCTCGAACACACCTTACACAAAAAATAACATTCAAGAACAACAAACATGCAACTTTATTATATTCTCAAAAATCATCTACACACATGCAATCAAATGCATCACAACTATCTGGTCACAAGACCACTATTACAAAAATCTAGGCTACAAATACATGCAAAAAATTAGACATGCAAGTTTGCAAATGGCAATAATGGCCACTAAAACCTCAACCTTTATTCTTTGCTAAAAAGCAAGAATTTCATCTATCTTCTTAGCCAAAATGAATCCCTCTTCCTTTTTAACCACTTTATAAGAATTTTTCACTTTCCAGTGAACTGTTACTTCTTTTTTTGGCACCCAATAAATTTAGTTACCCTTTGTTCCAAATTTAGAAAATTTCTAAATTTTAGTCCAACTTTTAGGACCCATAACTTTTGACTTGGGTGTTGGATTGACAAATCGTTTGCACCTTTGGAAAGATCTCTAGGTACCATGTTTTCAGCCATTTTGAGGCCCATACAAAATGTCTTGGTACCTCAAATGTGACTTCGAATATTTCAAAAGGGATATTTAAGAAAAAACATTAATATATCACAAATGACAAATGATATTGAAGTGATTTCTTCACCATTGTCTTCATTTCACTATTCCGGAGTCCTATGCAAGATTTCATGTTTATACATGCACAAATGCACACTTACTAAAAATAGAAACCTTGCTATTTTTAGCCCACCTAAAAATAAATAAATTGGAATTCAAGATTGCTCTTATACCTTGGATGTTCTTGCATCATTTATTCAACTTGGATATAGAGTTTATATTCAATTGTCAGTCCCTTTGTCTTTGGTTGTATGTTGAATATATTATTGAAAATATAATTTACAAATTTAATTAAATAATTTTTTCTTTACATTATATAGATAGAGAAATAAAAAAATACACAAGTTCTATTCTATGCGTACAATTATTAGGGGTGGATGCAAAAAATTATACTCAACATTCAAAGTCCTTTCACATGTGGGGTATTTGTAATTGTAATGACTGAAAAAGTACTCCCCAACATGACCTTGATTTAGTGTTGTAATATGTCTAATATATTCACATTAGGTCTTGGGCCCTTGTGAACTAAATGAGCTTAATCATGCCTTATTTAGAGTGTTGTAAAGTGTTGTAACACACTTTTACACTTTTCCAGGGTTTTATTAAATAATTGGGCTTCTTTATGCTTTAATAAACTTTATTTTGCATCCAAAAGCCCAATTTAATGCACCTTTTCAAAGATAATCCCAACATAAATCAACATCCAATCATAATTCAGGTGTTTTTAGGTTGTGTGGCCCAAATTTGGTGGTCTGGGACTCATACGCCACCTTGAGCATATGGGTCTTACCTGGGGTTTTGGGTCTTGATCCTAGTTTTACACCTTTCTAAGCATTTTTGAAAATGGTCCCATAATTAATGCCTAACATGGACTCATATGCCACCTTGGGAATATGAGTCTCGTGTGGCCCAAAATTAAAATTAATTCAAATTATTGGTAGGATTTCATCCTCCTAGATCTGATGTCGATTTGTAGTGTTGTAATTTTGGGAATTTTTGCATAATTAAGTATAAATACAAGTTGCTTTCACTCATTTTCACCCCAAGCATTCAAGTATTCATGCATATAGCAAGTTTGAGTTCACAAGAGCATTCAAGTGTTTACAAGAGGATTCAAGAGCATTCAAGGGCAGATTATCAAGCATTTTAGACCATTATTCAAGCATCAAGCATCATGTCAAAGTATTCATGCATCATGTTTGTTTTGGAGATAAAAATTGTGATTTAGGGTTTTATGATTCAAGCTAGCATTTCATTCAAGATCTATCCCATTCAAGCAAGAGTCAAGATCTACGTCCATTAGAGCCACTTCATACATGTTTGTAGCACTTTATTGCTATGGTTTGGTGAGTTGTAGCATCATATTTTTTCATTCATCATTCTCCATTCCTATTTCATTTCATTTCAAGGTTTGATTACCAAAAAGGGTTTTGACCAAGGCAAACCCCTTTCCACTAACAAAACAACATTTTTTCCCCTCTCTTTAGTGTGTGATTTGCAGGTTTAGGTTGAAGAAACAATGAAGAGCAAGTTTGGAGAAAGTTGTCAAAGTGTTCAAAGTTGTCAAAGTTGTCACCTTGAATTGGAGATACTTGGAAGACTTCTACATGTTACAAATCAGGGTTTCAGATCCATAAATCAATTTGAAAGCACAGAGCAGACATTGAAGGCCAGATTCAGGGTTTGAAGTTCCAGAAAACCCTAACTAAATTGATACACTAGTTCTGTCATATGAGTCCTAGTTTAGGTCATTTTTCAGGTTTCTATAATTTTAGACACCCATTTGCGAGAAACCAGTTTCTGCAAAGAAACCTAGATATGGAACTAAATCGCCCAGACTGGTGTATGAGTATTAGTCAACATTAAAGTTAGTGTTTTTAGCATTTCAGAGCTTTATTTCGTCATCTTCAAGTTTTTCAGGTGCACACATTTCATCTTGCAGCTTTATGTTCTAATTTACATGCATTTTTAGGTCATTTAATTAAATATTGCATCATATTCGGGTTAAGCATTAGGTCTTTCATTTCATTTGTCTTTCCAAGCCCTAGCTTGGTAGTGAACCCCTCATTAGTTTACACTCAGACCTTAGGGCAACCCTATTGCAAAATATCTTTCTCCTTTGCATAGAGATCTCTAGGGTTTCCCTTCAATGAGATAATTGGAAAGTGGGTTTTTCTCTATGTCCTAAACCATACAAAAGCATAAATCCTCATTTTTTCGTTATTTCAGTAATAAAGTCAATATTAGAGTTGACACAACGTAATCTTTGATGGAATTTATAATATAAGGAATACCATATTCATCATCCATATCTATTTGCTAGGGACAAAAACCATTAACATGGAATTGAGTCAACTTGGATCTAGCTTTTATGTTATTTAATAATTTTAGTTTTCATTAATTGTGTACTAAATCCATTTTCACAAATAGTTGCAATTGTTGTTAAATAAATTATTGCTTACTATTGTAGGTAGAGAAAACTATAATTGTTGGTCT
Source organism: Sequoia sempervirens (assembly GCA_007258455.2). Classification (NCBI taxonomy): domain Eukaryota; kingdom Viridiplantae; phylum Streptophyta; class Pinopsida; order Cupressales; family Cupressaceae; genus Sequoia; species Sequoia sempervirens. The sequence goes on along the minus strand of VDFB02184370.1, from coordinate 4,057 downwards.
AGTGGAGATTTTATTGCTTGAAACTTGCATCTTGCTAGACATTTCATAGCCCTAGTAGATATTGTTATGTCTTGAAATTTGTGCATAGGTTTTAGAAGTTGCATAAGAAAATACTCAATTAAATAATTTCTACATGTTGAAAGGGATTTTTTGAGCATGGTCAATGTGCCAAATGTAAAGATGATTTTGGATAAGCAAATAACCAAATGAAATTCCTCTATTTGTAAAAATAAATACTAGTGAAAATCAATGTAAGGAGAATGAAAAAACCCTAAGTAAGATCCCAAAATAGAAAAAATTATAATATCACACAATCATACTATATATTTATATATATACATTCTTGAAGGTGGAAACCTCATATTACTTCTTGCATGAGTGTGTCTTTTGGATTAGGGATACAAGTCAAATGCCAAATAAGTGACACATGAAAATACACTATTTAGGCTAATATAAAATTGGAAGTTTTTGGTTACGATGAGAAATGTAAAGAGTATTATCATTTTATTTATTAGCATATCAAAACCCCATTAGAATCATGCCATCAAAAAAAGGTCAACCATTGTATTGTTTGTCCTAAATAATTTTCTCATTTCTTATTATGATCTCAAAAAGATATACTAAAAAAAGAAACAATTTAAGAATGCATACTAAAAAAATTGTATTTGTAAAATAGTAAGTATCACTCATCATATTATCTAAAATTTTCATGCAATCACTAGATAAAACTAAGATAATGAATCTACTTTTAGTGAAGATGTTACAAGTAGAAAAATTCCATTATAGATGATAATTTTTAATTTTCAAATATATAATTTTTTTAATGATTGAACATATTTTATTAATCATTTAATCTATGACTTTACATAATCCACCTATCCACCATCGTACTTACCTTCCCAAACCCACTGACACCATGTTTCTCCTCTCGAGAAACCCACGTACCAATCGACAAGGTTTCTACTAATATGCAGTGGTCATTCCAAATAGAACCCTTTTATCTTCATATGGAAATAAATGCTCGAGTCTCATTACTTTCTCAAATGACCAAAATCCCCATATCCTCTTGGCAATTTGCTCACAGACGAATTGCTTTCCTAAAAATATATATTATAATAATACTGAAACTTGAAAAATAGAAATTAGATAAGAATACAGTTTCTCTTAAACAAAGGTACCATAGCCAACTTTCCGACTTATGGCTGAATATCTGAATTTCGTGGAAGCCATCTCAAGTTAGTGTTGCTAACGGATAATTAATATTTTCTTTCACTTTCATCGAATTTTGTGGCTTGCATAGTTGATAGACAGTAACCGTTCACCATTTTTCTGAGATCAGTAGAAGATGACGCATGCATGAATCTCAGGGGCTGTAGCTACTGACCCATTTTTTTGGCTTTAGGGTAAGAATGTATAGTGTAATGAATCATTCTCAAAAGAATGGGGATAGTTTTGAAGGAGGCCCCACACAGTATTCCCCCTTTAGAAGACCCACGTAGAACCCAGCAAATGAAGAGAAAAACTATATTATCTTAAAAAGATAAAAAAGTTAAAGACTCGGAATCCACAGATTTGAGTGTAAACAGCAATACGTGTTTCACCTGTTTTCCACCTCCACCAACATTGTTTGTTCTCCTCCGCCAACATTGTTTGAAAGGAAAACTATCGAGTCAACGATGACTGCTACCAACCCCAACTTTCCTTCTACGCGGGGTTAGGGAGATGACTCCCTATAAATATTCTCTCCTCTATCCGATCAGCAAAGCGAGTTGCTTGCAAGAGTAAATTAGCCTCTAAATCGAAAATGGCTTCATTGCTTGGCCAGAGTTTTCTCTCTTTATCTTCAATCCAAGATTTCATGAAGCAGCTTGTGTGGTCTCCCCTGGAAATGGGAGCTATCATATTACTGACATTGTTAGTGATGGCTACAGTTGTGAAGAAACGCTCCAAGCTGCCTCCTGGCCAAAAGGTATGGAGACGTTTTCATGCTGAGATTGGGGTGCAGAAATTTGGTGGTGGTGTCGAGTCCCGAGCATGCAAAACAAGTTCTTCATACTCAGGGCGTCGAATTCGGCTCGAGAAAGAACAACCTGGTGTTCGATATATTCACGGGAAATGGGCAAGATATGGTGTTCACCGTCTATGGTGAGCACTGGCGAAAGATGAGAAGGATTATGACTCTTCCCTTCTTTACTCAGAAAGTTGTCCAGCACTACAGAGGAGGGTGGGAGGAAGAGATTCAGAAAGCCGTCGAAGACGTCCGGGCAAATAAAGTGGCCTTAGAGAGCGGTATAGTTATTAGGAAACGGCTTCAACTCATGCTTTATAATATTATGTATAGAATGATGTTTGATCGCGGGTTCGAGTCTCAGGAGGACCCGCTGTTCATTCAGGCCACTGCTTTTAATGCGGAGAGAAGCCGACTGGCGCAGAGTTTTGAGTACAACTATGGGGACTTCATTCCCATCTTAAGGCCGTTCTTGAGAGGGTATTTAAACAAGTGCAGGGACCTTCAGAGCAGGAGGCTTGCGTTCTTTAATGATTACTTCATCCAAGAACGAAGGTAAGACTTGAAGGCTTGTTGGGATGTATTTATTTACATTGAGGGGCGGAATTTGATTCAAAACATTATTACACAGAAGCTAAAAAATGCCGTCTTTTTTATCAAAAGATGAATTTATCAAACATTTTCCATTTTAAAATTAAAAATTGACAGAAGTGTCTTGTTAGACTATCGGAACAGTCCTTACCAATCTAGTTTGCAGTCTGTAGGTTGACGTCAACACATCTCATGTTTATATAGAAATCAACTCTTTAAACTATTTCCCCTGTTCAAGACCGGCTATTCTTGAACCACATAAACAGTGATATTTAAGTAGAGTGTTCAAGATCAACTGAGGAACATCCTCTGCATAGGATTTTATTTGATGATATTAATGTAATTGTGATGGGGACGTATGCAGGAAGATTTTAGCGAAAGCGAGGGGCGGTGAGCTGGTGAAAAAGTGTGCTATAGACCACATACTGGAAGCAGAGAGCAAGGGCGAAATCAACGAGCAAAACGTTCTCTACATCGTGGAGAATATAAACGTGGCGGCAATAGAGACGACCCTTTGGTCGATGGAGTGGGTTCTTGCGGAGCTGGTGAACCACCCCGAGGTGCAGGCCAAGGTGAGAAGCGAATTGGATAGAGTGATTGGGAAAAGGGCGGCGGTGAAGGAGGAGGACGTTGAGAAGCTGGCCTATCTGCAAGCGGTGGTGAAAGAGACGCTGAGGCTGCACACGCCCATTCCGCTGCTCGTTCCTCACATGAACGATGAAGAAGCCTCGCTTGGTGGCTTCCGCATACCTCAGAAGAGCAAGGTGGTGGTGAACGCTTGGTGGCTGGCCAACAATCCCGAGTGGTGGAAGAATCCTTCAGAGTTCAGGCCGGAGAGATTTATGGAAGAGGAGGAGGAGACAGAAGCGGCGGTGGGAGGGAAAGTGGACTTCCGTTTCCTGCCCTTCGGAATGGGGAGGCGGAGCTGCCCGGGCATCATTCTCGCCCTGCCTCTGCTCGCCATGGTTATAGGCAGGTTATTGAACAACTTCGAAATGCTTCCGCCGCCAGGTGAGCAGAAGATCGATGTGAGTGAAAAGGGAGGGCAGTTCAGTCTCCACATCGCCCGCCACTCCACCATACGCTTCCACCCTCTTTGACTCTCTCTTCTCCCTCTTCCCTCACGTATTATTAGTCTCTTGTGATCGTCGGTTGAATTTTTTTTAGGATATGCTTTCCCTTCATTGTATCGTTTTATCCTCTACTTCCACACACAGATCAGTTATGGATCACTACTTCTATCTTTTGTATCTTGGAAATAATTGTCTACGTTTTGTACTCTGCTTGGTAAAGGGAGAAGATTGTTTAGTAGCGAACATAATTGTGAAATGAGATTTAGATGTTTAATTTGTTTATGATGTGGGTGAAATCTGGCTTTGTCCCGCCTGAGAAAACGTCGTAATTTCGAAATGGTGAAGCAATATACATGGGATTACAGGGACTAAAAATCTTCATTTT
>VDFB02184368.1:0-21482 GCA_007258455.2 Sequoia sempervirens | reverse complement strand
CATTTCTGACTTTCGAGAGCTGAACACCTATGATTTATGAGTGTAGACATTGAAGAATAGGACCCAAAAATTGATTATCCAAAATCCTAACAAGGATCTATTCATCATCAGGTGAATGAGTCCTCAATGAGACCCAAAAAGGAACTTTTGCAACAAGTACACAACATTTAACCCTCTTAAAACCTATTGTTTTATTGTGTATTGTCAAAATATGTTGTCGGTTACATTTTCACACTTCTTTAGGCCCTCCTTGTAAAATTGAGCTTAATAATGCCTTCACTTAGTGTCATAATGTGTTTAACACACTCACATTAGGTTTTGGGCCATTGAGAACTAAATGTACCTAATTTGTACCATGCTAAGGTGTTGTAAAGTGTTGCAACACAATTTCACACTTTTCTAAGGTTTTATTAATTAATTGAGCCTAATGAACCCCTTTTTAACCAAAGTGTGCTTAAATCATGCCTTATTTAGAGTGTTGTGAAGTGTTGTAACATATTTTCACACTTTTATAGGGTTTTATTAAATAATTGGGCTCCTTTATGCTTTAATTGGCCTTATTTTTCATACACAAGCCTCATTTAATGTATCCTTTTTAGGATGATCCAGACATAAATCAACATCTAAAAATGATTCAGGTGTTTCTAAGTTGTGTAGCTTGAATTTAGTGATCTAGGACTCATTTTCCACCTTGGGCATATGAGTCCCACATAGGGTTTTAGGTCCCAATCCTGGTTTTACAATTTTCTAAGCATTTTTTAACTTGGTACCATAAATTATGCCTAATGGTACTCATTTTCCACCTTGGGCGAATGAGTCTCATGTGGACTAAATTCAAATTAATTCAAATTATTGTGGGATTTTATCCTCCTAGATCTAATGTTGGCTTGTACTGTTGTAATTTTGGGAATTCTTGCATAATTAAGTATAAATACAAGGTTCTTTCATTCATTTTCAACTAATACTTTTGTGAGAGTATTCATAATAGAAAATTGGAGTTCACAAGAGCATTCAAGAGCATTATTCAAACATCAAGCATTGTGTCAAAGTCTTCATGCATCATGTGTTTGTTTTTGAGCTAACAATTGTGATGTAGGGTTTCATGATTCAAGCTTGCATTTCATTCAAGATCTACATCCATTGGAGCCATATCATACATGTTTGCAACACTTAATTGCTAGGGTTTGGTTAGTTGCAACATTATATTTTGTTCATTCATCATTCTCCATTCCTATTTCATTTTATTTCAATGTTTGATTACAAAAATGGAGTTTGACCAAGGAAAACCCCTTTCCACTAACAAAAAAATATTTTTCCCTCTCTTTAATTTGTGATTAACAAGTTTAGGTTGAAGATACATTAAAGAGAAAGTTTGGAGAAATTTTTCAAAGTGTTTAAAGTTTTCAAAGTTGTCACCTTGTATTGGAGAAACTTGGAAGAATTCTACAAGTTGCAAATCAGGGTTTTAGATTTGAAAATCAATTGGGAAGCACAGAGCAAACCTTGAAGACCAAAATTTGAATTTAAAGTTTCAAAAAACCCTAACTAGACTAATTCACCATTTTTTGTCATATGAGTCCTAATTTAGGTCAAAATTCAAGTTTTTATAGATTCAAATACCCATTTTCTAAATTCTTGTTTCTACATAGAAATCTAGATTTGGGACTGATTCTCCCAGCTTCACGTATGAGTCTTAGTAAACATTAAAGTCAGAATTTCTAGCATTTCAGATCTCCATCTAGTCATATGTACATTTTCAAGTGCACACATTTCATCTTGCAGCTTTATGTTTTGTTTTACATACTTTTCTAGGTCATTTAATTAAAGTTTACATCATATGAGGGTTTAGCATTACATCTTGCTTTACATTTTTCTTTCCAAGCCCTAGCTTGGTAATGAACCCTTCATTAGTTTATAATTAGCCCCTAAGACATCCCTATTGCAAGATCTCTTTCTCCTTTGCATTGAGATCTCTAGGTTTATCCTTGAATGATAGAGTGCGAAGATTGTTATTCTATGTCCTAAAGCCTAGAACCCCGAACAATTTTCCCCCTTTTAGATTGCTATATTGGTTAGGTTTGATTTATAATTCTTATTTGTTCATTATACCCCTCATAATTGAGTGAAACAACATAGAAAATATAGGATGAACCCATTTTTGGATCATCTCACCCCATTCTTCTGTGTTTCAGATAGTAAGAGAGAGAGTTATAGAGTGTAAGGGATAATCAATGAGTGAGATAGCTTGAGGGAAAGATGATATAACTCGTTGATTACTGAAATTTGAATGTCTAAAAAATTATAAGATCTTCCAAAAACTAGAATATTCATTATAACTCATAGAGATCTAAAACCACTCTCAAATATCTTAAAACTATATACATGAAATATAACTTAAAGTATAATAAATTAAATATCCATATGTAAATGTCAACATAAAAGTTTATTTCATGTATATAGTTTCGTTGAATGACAAGAAGAAATAGAAAGATAGAAAAGTGACCCGAGAAAAAATTCAATGCAACACTAAATGTGAGCACTTTACAACAAATGCTAATATTTTGTGATAGCATTCACATAACGTGAGTACATTATAATGCACTCACATTTTGTGAATGCATTCAAGTAACACAAGTGCATTATAGCACACTCACATTTTGTGAATGCATTCAAATAATGTGAGTGGATTATAATGTGCTCATACTTTCTCTTCCTTTAAAAATTCCCATTCTGACATTCATACTTGGATTTTCCTTAGGCTTCATACCCAAAGGCTTGGACTGGCATTCCAACATCTAAAGGCATGTTTTGTAGATTGTGAAAAAATTGACATAATCTTGAGTGAGCTCCCCATCAGGTTTGCATATGTTTCAATGTCAAGTCAAAAGAACACCTATGTAGTGTTAAGCTCTCTCTCAGCCATCTAACCATGTAATTTTTTCACATTTTGAGTATGTTAAGGTTTTCATCTTTATTTTCTTTTGTTGGTATATCCGGTTTTTCTCAAAAAACAATGTTTGGTATTTTTCACTTTATTTTTTAACTAATCATTGAAATTTTAAATAAATTAGATTTTTAAAAACTAGTGTCCATTCTACATATATATTTAAAAAATTATTTTCTATTAGTTTTAGAAAATTCTAATAGTCAGCACGCTCAAATTTCTTATTTTCAAGATTTGTCCATTTTGAAAATTTGTAAAAATCATATATTCATTAAAAATTACTAGAAAAATAGGGGATAAACTACATGCTATTAGCTAATTTATCGTTGAAGTGATTTTAAAATATTAAAACAAACTTTTTAGAGGCAAGGTGGGGGGGGGGGGAGGCACACAAGACACTGTTATTTCTCTAAAAAAAAAAGGTCCAATTTGTGTGTCCCCCTCTTTGAACTCTATCTCTACCATTTTTAAAAAAGAGTGGTAATTTAGAAAGGAGATAAGAGCACTACGACTCTTTTTTTTATTACATCTTAAAATTTTGAGTGTAACTATCTTCAATTTATGATACACAAGAAATCACTTCGCTTAAGGAACCATTCACGAAAAGCTTTACTCTGACATATTTTACTGTCTTGCTTCCCTCTTCTCACTTCTATAGGCAGATTCCTCACAGGATTTCAAGACAGTTTCTCAAATGTAACACATGAAATGACAAATGAATCAGCTGCTTAGAAATCAGAAGATTAGTATTGCCCAAAGGTTAAAATCCTTCTTGCAAAATTGATAGTTCCTCCTTTATATTCTCGATTTCCCCGTTATGGTTACTTCTTGTTGTTCCTGATCTTCTGTATTGTTGCTGTCCCACTGGAATCAGCACTTTGTTGCCAAGCTGTACATCTTCTTGTGCTTTATGTATCTTAGCCTGTTGTTGGTGAATTGTTGCTGTCCTATTGGATTCAGCATTTTGTTGCTAAGCTGGACACTGTTTTTGTAATCTGCTTTTGCATTATGCTTTTTGTAGTGAAGTTGCTGATATAGATAGTTTTTTAGGCTGCTGTTGTTGGTCCAGTGAACAATTTTTCTTTTGCAGTTTTATCTGCATTCTTTATTTGTAATCAGCATTTTTCAATAAAAAAAAAAAATTCCAATTCCTTGTGTATGATCCCACATCTTGCGAAGATAATCGTATTTTCGGGTCTTAATAGTCATCCCACCTTTTCAACAAATGCATTTTTTTTTGTATATCCTCCTATCGTCACATTCCATGGGATGATATCTATTTGAAATATTAACTTTCGTGGCAGTGAATTTCTGGTGGTGAAAATTCCTTGAGGTGAATTTGTCATGGTAGTGAATTTTCTTGCAATGAATTGCTAGTGGTGAATTTTCTGGCGGTGAATTGTTGGTGGTGGATTTTCCTAATGCCATTATAATTCACTTGCTAGGAAACATTTCATGGATCTAAGGATATTAATTTTGTATAAAAAATAGGGAAAACCATGAATAAAATATCTCAAAAATTCAAATGTCTACAACCTCACCATGGAGAATTTGCTATAACTTTGAATTGTCTTCATATTTTTTGCTAAAAACTTGTCAGATTATCTAAATCCCTAATACATTAAAATCGAATGAGCTATATCTTCCCATATCTCCTAAAATTATAATTTAATTGTTTCCACAACTTCACACAATAAAAATAGAAGTTAATATCTCACAATTTGTGAAGTGCCATGACTCAAACATTTCAACATATTTTTACCACCTTGTAAATATTTTCAAATTTAAATCTTTTTATATAATTCTAATCAATGTTAAGAGTTTCTCCTAGTTTGAACTATGAAAAAAAAGTCCTCCTTTGAAGTTTGCATGAGAAATTTAATTTTGATGCAAATAAACTTGATTCACTTGGAAACAATAAAATGTAAACTAGGAAGAAATCTTTTAAAATTACAATTTGGATCAAATATATGATAATTAAATTGAAACTATCTAAGTAATTTGTATTTGGAGACAACTCATTTAGTCATATATGTAAAAATGGTTTTTAATTGGATGCCATCACAAATGAAGACAACAAAAACAAGCACCCTCAACTCTAGTTCCAGCTTAACACACAAGCCAATTGGAAAACAATTTTGAGTTGTGTCCAGTAAAAGCTTAGCTTGATCCATAATGTTGCTACTATACCATTGTATGGTAAATTATATATTGATCTAATTTATGGACTAAAAACTAAAATAACCAAATCCCACTAGGGTAAAGTAGTTACAAAGATTTTATCACATCGCATTAAATACATGTCCTCTAAAAGACACTAAAGATATAATATTTACTAAGTACAACATCTATAAATTCTTTGGCCAATTCCTCTAAGTTGGAGTTGTAAGGCTTATCATGTCCATTAGTTCTCAGTATCTTCATTATTTAATTTGTACTAGGCAGATTTTATTGGTTGAGGCATTTCATTCTTAGTAATATTAGGACTAAGTGTGTTGTACATCTTGCAAGTGTTAGTTATAATGTTGGAATATTATTGTAATGTCAGCACACTAGTTAAGCATGGTAGCATTCTAATGTTGTTTGTAGATGGTCTCCTTCAGGACCCAAAAAATAAATTTAAGAGTATTGAAAAGGATGAGTTCACCTTGGAGAAGTTAAAGTGAATGTTGAGCTTCTCCTGCAAAGTTTGACATTTGGATTTGCAAGATAAGTATAATTCATGTGTAACTCTTGTTTGCATGTTGAGCAATGAACATGTGTCAATTGGACCCATCAATGGTTTTGAATACCACTTGGTAGTTTTCCTAGAGCCAAAATTCTATGAATAAAATGCTAGGGTAAATTGTAACGCCCGTCATGCAAACCCCAAACGACAACCACTATACACACAATTTTTTTTTTTTTTTAAATACAAAGTAAACATATAGAGAACATATAAAGTACCATTACATATATCATTAAATTGCATGATAAATATCTCAAACATCTAAGTGCTTTGGGGAACTCGAGGTCACATTGCATAAAACCAACCCATAATGAAAGATACACATAAGACAAATAAATTAACTAACTTACATCAATCATAGATATTATATTAACCATTTGCAAAAGATAACATCCATACATACATAAGCACAAACACAAATGCATCACATGGTACAAACCATAATAAATCTCATATATCAAGAATGATTACACAGGTACATTTCCATTACATTGTCTTTAAATACATTACATGTTCATAAACATGAGTTACATCAAAATATACCATACATGTGGGATAGATACATCATACAAGAATATCTGAAATACATTACGAATATCTAGTACAAGCTCCATATGGAAGATATGGTGTAGATGAATGTTGATGGGGAACCCAACGGGGTGTGGGGCATGTTCCACCCGACCATGTGGGCTTTAGAAACCTCCCCTCCCCCATGCTTAGAGGTGACAAGGAAGAGACCATGACCAAGGATGCGAACAAGACTAAACTTCAAGAACAGTAATGTAATAACAACTCCAAAAGCAATAACATGAGAGTACATAGATCATAAACGAACTACAACCAAGAACCAATCACAATAAACACAAGACCATTAACCACATCATAAATAAATGAAAGGAAACAACCATAATCCACTTCCAGAGGCAAGCAAGAAAGCAAAGTATAAGGGAAACTAGTGGAGAGTGTCATCATATAGTCCTACATGGGTTATCTTGGCCCTTCCTCCAAGCACTGGCTAATCTAGGCTGCTTGAGGTGCTGACCCCCATCTATGGTTATCCTGGCCCTTCTTCCTATTTGGGGTGCTGACCCCATAGGGTGACTCATGCAAAGCCATTAACCTCTCATGGGGATGATGACCTTCTCAGTCTACCATTATTTTTTGGAAGCCCTAATGGAAGACAAGGTATCAATAATTATCTTATTAATGTTATTACTACCCATCCTGCTAAATTATTTTATTAGGTTTTCACTTTTTAATATAACTCTTAAGTGGGTTATCCTAGCCCTTCTTCCTATTTGAGGCGCCACCCCCCACGAAGAGCCACTCTCCCTAGAGACCCAAAACACAAACAAAACCAAGGGTTTTACCATCATAAAATGAACATTAAATTTCAACAGAAAACATGTGAAGCATTACCCATCTCGCTAAAAGCACATAATCAGAGTCTCAACAAAATCTCGTACAACCCCTTCAAAACAATGAAACCAAAACACTTTCCACATCAAGGGTATATAAAGAGAGAAACATTGAATATCAATTATCTCAAGCCTTTGGAAGCCTACAACATCCCTAAGTAGGTTCCTAGAATAGACTGGGTTCCCACATCGAAAAATCCAAAACAATAACATAACAATAAAGAAAAGAACCAAATCAATTTTACAAGATTCTACAATGCAAGTTAGCTCAATAGTATCCACACATGGGTATAACAAAATAGACTCTAAATACCACAATTTGTATCATTTCCTTCACAAATAAACAAGATAACTTAATCCCATTTTCGATAAAATAATTTTAAAATAATCATTTTGATAATAACTCCATTATAAATTTTACTCTTATTCTATGATTAACTTATAGCCTATTTTATAATTTTACAACCATAAAATAAGTCCATAAATCTATGCATTTATATATATATATATATATAAATAATTTTATTTTTAATTTTTGCTATTACAAAATATATGATAGGACATAATCTATCTTATTATATATATCTTATATATATATATAATAAGTGTTAAAAAAAACAATGATTACATATATCCTTTCGACCTTAACCTGGCTGCAACAAGCAGGGGTTCTGTGGAGGCTACGCATAGTAGTCATCAAGACTATTGTGGGAAGCCATCCACGGCTACCACACAACCCCCAAAGCATAAGGAGATGGGGTGGGGGTACAACCAGTGCCATCCCTCTCCCCAATTTAATTACATAAAAAAAAAATCAAAGAAAAAACAAAACAAAACCTCCCAATAGATGTAAATTTTGTCCCAAATAAAATTTCGCATAAAAAGAAATATATATCACTATGGTGCATATATATAATTAAAAGGAATTTATATCCAATTCCAGTTTCATGTTCATCCACACTTTCATTTATCTCAAAATAGATTTATATATATATATGAATAAAAATATATACACTTCCGTTTATCTCAAAACAGATTTCATTTTCTGATAAAACAAAAATTTCAAACATATGGAATATTTTTAGATGCAAAACAATGAGTTTCTTTTTCTTTATCTGTTATCCATTACCCATTTATTCTAAAACCCCCAGATGTTTTTCTTTTTCAAAACAATATATTTGTTATTTTGAATTTAACGAGAAATAAATCATCAATAAAGAAACCTGGAGTCTTGTGCTTGTAGAGGAGTGATGAAGCTTTCCTTGATTCCAACTAGCCTTTTTGCAGAGCTCCCCTTTCCTTCTACAGAACTCCTCCACTAGTTTCTTTGACCAAAATTTTAATCTACTCTTCTATTCAAAAGTATTTTCGCATAAATTATGAAAGAGAAACAATTTTCAGAGAGATAAAAGAGAGGATTGAAATTTTTTCATAACTCAATATTTTTTTTGAAGCTTCTATCAAATTTCCTATGAATCCAAACCCTTCATTTTTGTTATTAAATAAAAAATATCCTCTCCTATTTGGAAAACTCAAAAAACAAATTGAATAGAAGTTTTTTATTTCTTCACCGGCTTTTTAGCCAAAACTCTCAACATTCATTCGCCCTTTTTAGTCCTTTCTTTTTCTTTTTTATTTAGACTAAACTTTTAAAAAAAATTATTTCAATTTGCTAATTTATACTTACAGTTCACACAATTTATCTTATTTAATTATTTTATTCCATTAAATATCCTCAATATGTTAGTTTCATTAAATTATCTAAATACCAATTTAAATAATATTAATTACGTGCTTTTAAATTTATTTATCTTTAATAAATTACATAACTTTTTAATTTAATACTTTTATATTTTTATATAACTATTCCAATAACTATTTTTAACATTTATATAATTTATTTAATTATTTAATTTACATCATACAACAACACCAATGTAAAATAAATAGCATAAGTACACTCACACAAAACAACTAACATATAATGCAAAAACAACCAAGGTCAAAATGCACAATACCACTAGACACAAGATGGCTTGACAACTTGGGATGGGGTGACTTCCTTGTCATCTTTGTTTCAACTTCATGCCCATTGGGTTAATTTGATGCTCACCCTATTCTGCCGAAGTAGGTGGAATTGAGACTTTGTTTCTGCAATTCTTGCATACAAACAAGGTTGTGTACAACATATATCCATATAATCAAATACATCATGAGAAGGATTCATAGCATAGCAGGGCATTCGCGAATGAGTGGTGCTACACTGTCCCTCGCCAAACCATAACAACAACTATATCATTAAGTACAAAATAACATTGTTTAACTATACCGATCACATCATATGATCATAAAATAATTACTAATCTACTGCATCACAATATGCTACTGCATCGAGTTAAACATTACCAAAACAAATGCAACCATAATTTCATATCATAATATCCATGTCATCATATGAGATAGCATATTCATCAAGCAGTCTAAACTAACCAGTCAACCAACCAAACAACAAACAATAACTATCCAAGTCTCAAAGTGTCAATCAAAGCCATAGAAAATATCAAGTCCTAACAACAACATAAGGGGGATTACATAAATAATCTTATATATAAAGGCTTGGAGAGTGTTTAGGTGTTGATTACTTTCTCCAAGGTTAAAGAGTTTGTTGCAACATCAAATTATTGAGTCTTTTCCTTGCATTTGATATCTGTTTTGTACAACGTATGGATATGTATGGAATGTTTGCAAATTTTTTTCTTAAAGTACATTTTGGGATAGTTCATGTAAATGTTTTGAATAGTTTTAAAATTTTTACAATATCCAACGTGGTAAAAAATATTCTATTACTTCTAAAGTAAATTATTTTTTTTTTTTTTGCTATGTTAAAATACTTTTTTTTAAAGAAAATTATTTAATTATATATAGATATCTTAGATAAATCTATGTTATGGAAGCAATAAATATAGTAAAAAAATAGATCATACATTTTATTTTTGTTTAATTATTTTAAATAAAAACAAATCATTTATTTACTTTAAATTTTATATAGATATCTTAGATAAATCTATGTTCAAGTATGGAAGCAATAAATATAGTAAAAATAATAGATCATACATTTTATTTGTGTTTTATTATTTTAAATAAAAACAATTTATTTATTTACTTTAAATTTTATATAGATATCTTACATATCTTAAATATCTATATAAAAAGACATAAATAGATTATACTAATTATTTATTTTTAAATGAAGATAAATTGTTTATTTATTTTATATTTAGTATATATCTATCTAAAATACATCAATATATCAATTTGGAGGTGCTTATATTAATTAGGTCATTATTTCTACTTTTATAAATGAAATAAATATTAAATATTAATATCTATGTAGACAAGTAAATAAATGGAAAAATAACATATAGTTATATATTCACTTAATAGTAAACTATTTTTTTACTTTATAAAAATATTGATATAAATTTTGCTTTTAATAACGTAAGATAGGTAGATGTATTTAATGAAAATTAGTTATTAATATTTATAGACTAATATATCTATAAATTTTATTTTTACTTTCATAAATGAAATAAATTGTGTATCAAATCTATATTTATTATAGATTTATTAGATGCAAAGATATCATTTTAAAGGTGGCATAAGTTAGATAGATGTATTTAAATATTAAATATTAATATCCATGAATAGAAAAGTGAATAAATGGGAAAACAACATATAGTTATTTATTCACTTAACAGTAAACTATTTTTTTACTATATAAAAACATGGACATAAATTTTGATTTTGATCATGTAAGATAGGTACATGCATTTAATAAAAATTAATTTTTAATATTTATAGACTAATCTACCTATTATTAGAAAAATTAATGTAAAGATGTCTAAGACACCAATTTTATTTAAGGAATAACTTTAATAAACAAGTAAATATTTATTATTATTATTATTGGAAGAAAATTCTAAAATAGAAGTAATGGAAGTGCATTAATTGCTTATATTGGGTGAAATTTGTCTACCAATTGTAATACCCCTCCATTTTGCTTTCTGGCTGGATAGTGTGTCATTGTTTGCTTTGATGTGCTTTTTGGTTATTGAGATACTTTATCACATGTGTGTTATTTGATCGCTATTTATAGAGCGATAGTCTATTTGTGTGATGTGATGTATCTTATCTTATGCTTTATTTGACATGTTTTAATTGGTGTAATAATGATTAATTATTGTAACATGTTATTACATGAGATATTTGTTTATGATGGAATTTCTAGTCTATGATGAGTGTATTGGTGAAGGGGATGAGATCGCATCACTCACTTGCAAGTGCCCTACGATTTCATGATTTCCTCTTCACGATGTGTTTATTCTGTTATATATATGCATGTTCGATATACTCTTTGTTCGCAGGTTTATAGGTATAGGACATCAACTCCGCCTGATTTCATAGATTTGAGTGTGTCCATTGGCCAACAGTATTCGATTGGGAGATAGTAGCTAGGTTTTCCATGCCAAGTCACCACCCTAGTCATAGTGTGTCATCAGTGTTAAGTCAAGTTTGGTTGCTTTAATGTTGTCCTAGTTCTCTTTGATTTTATTAATTGCAAGTTGGAAAACATAAATAAATGGCTTTATGTATTTAAGTTGTTTATTAAATAAATCTAGTTATAATGTTAGAAATGTTATTTAATTTATTAATTAATTTAATTTAATTAATAAAATAATCTAATCTTGGATTAGATTTATTTTATTGAGTAATTAAATTAATTGTGTTGAGCTGAATTAAGTTATTCATTTTGGAATTTAAAAGTGTTAAATGATTTTTTTTTTTGAAAAGAAAAATCTAGAAGTTTAAATTCTTTTCAAAAAATTTTAAAAGTTTAAATGTTTTTTGGAAAGAAATTATTAAAAGCTTTAAATTCATTTTGAAATAGAAATTTTATAATAAAGTAAATGATTTATATCTATTTGAAATTTAAATTATGTTTTAAAGTATTAAAATGCAAATATTTTGTAAATGCATAAATTAAAAGAATTAAATTTATTTGAAAAGGAATTTTGTTTTAAGTTATTAAAAGTATGATATTTTGTAAATGTGTGAAAATATCTATAGTGTTAAAAGATATTTATAATTGAAAGAAGAAAATATCTTGGATATTTTAGAGTATATTGACCAAATTTGGGGAAAAAAATAGAGGGGACTTCATTCTTAAAAAATTTGGTTGTGAGGAAGGAAGCAAGGATTTTCTCTTGTTGTTGATGCATTTTGGATTGGAGTGAAGATTTGGAAAGATCTTTGCAGCTCAACACCAGATTTCTTCTTCAAGCTTCAAACAAGTTCTTATTTTTTTAATGGTTTTTGAAAAATTTGAGTTTTCAATTCTAAAAACTTGCTTGGAAACAATTTGACAACCCTGTTGAACACATAGAAAAATTTTAGATTCTTGTGGAAAATACAAACCTGTGACACCCCTCTGATTTGTTATGTTTTTTTGATAGCTCAGATACTTTGTTAGACTATGTTTTATGTTATGGTTATTCTATCACTGATAGCGGAGTGATGATAGACTATATTGATGTGATGACACAATATGCATGGTGATTATGTTAATATGATTTATGTTTGCATAGATGCTTAGTTGTGATGACATTGCTATATTTGCTTATTGTAGTTTAATTGATATATTATCTCATCAGTTGATGTGACAATGTATTGGTGAAGAGAATGGTATTGCATCACCCGCTTGCGAGTGCCCTATGATTTACGCAATTCTCTCTTCACGGTGTGTATGAATTACTATATGCATACATGTGTGAAATTTGTTTGTTTGCAGGATTATAGGTACAGGACATTAGCTTCACCTGGTTTCACAGGTCTGAGTGTGTCCACTACTCAAGAGTAATATTGGGAGATAGTAATAGGCTATCTAGTCATACCTTTACCCTAGTACAGTGTGTCATTAGTTTGAGTTTTGGTCTTAGTCTTATCATTGTTGTTCTGGGTATTTTATTATTGTGCAAATTTAATTTGATAGATTAAATGTGTATTTGATTTAAATATTTAATTAATTGAATTATTGTTGTGAACGATTTTGAATAAATAAATAAATAAATAAATAAATTTAAGTTGGTTATGTTGTTGAGTAAATTTTATTATTAAAAAATAAATGGTCATTAAATAAATAAGAATATTTAAATTAGTTGCAATTAGTAAATTGTTTTATTTTATTTAAATGCATGTGGACAGAAAATATCTGGGTTGATGAGGGAAAAGATATTTTGTTTGAGATAACTATGAGTTAGAAATTTGTTATCTAATTGTTGTAAATTCATTATCGAAGGAGATATTTTTTGAAGAGAAAAGAAAGTTGTTTCACGGGATTTTTTTGGTGTGGGTTGTTGAAAATTGGAGAGGAAATTATGGATCTCTCTAAGGAATTGTTGTAGAATTTTGCTATAGAATTCTTGGCTATGTATTGTGTGTTTTATGGAAAGAGGAAAATTTACTGGAGGAATTTTTGGCTACATTGGTAATTTGAAGTTACAGAGAAACTCAACAACAATTCTCGAGGCAACAATTTCTTCTAGAATAGGTTTCTTTACTATTTTTGTGAATTTTGTATTGAAAAGTTATTTTATTACTGTAATGCAAATTGAAAATGTTTAGGAAAGGATTTTTCAATACTGTAGAAGTTCTTGTTTCTTTCTTGTAAAAGATTGTGATCAAAGTGAAACCTCTGTAGAAAGCAATTAAAAATCCTCTGTGTAATTTGTTCATTCGAAATAGATTGATACAAAAAGGAATTATAGATCTCTGTAGAAAATCATTGTTCTGTTTGGTTTCCCTATTTCTTTAAATTATCTAGGAAAATGAATTCTCTAAGTTTTCTTGTAGAAAATTTCTTCTGTGTAATTTGTTTACCCAATTTGAATCAATGTTTGAATTTATTTATATATATATATAAATATATACATATATATCAAAATACATATCTATACATATATATATATTATATAAAAATGTATTTAATTTATTTTAAACCACTGTTATTTCAATTGAAGAAATCATCATACGATGAATTTCATAATACTGGTGAAATTGTTCATAAAATATATAAATATGCATTTGTTTTTAAAACATAGTGTATTGCGTATTAAATGGGAGGTTGGTGGTTGCTCCCACAGCCGCCCGTATGGGAGGTACATTGTGGGAAATGCCCAGTGCTGCTCACCCACAACGCACCCCTCATGTGGGTATGGCTATGACTAGCGCACCCAATATAGCCTTCATACAGCTATAGATGCTGCACAGAATTCATATTGTGTTGTCTGTTTATTTTTTGATTTCGGCTTTTAATTATTATTGTTAGGAAATAAAATATTTATATATATATGTTATAAATATATATGTATTATATAAGATATATATTAATTATAATATATATTGTGTATATCTTTTGTTGGAAATTGTAATGTAATTATTTGTAAATAGAATTTGGGAAAAGTATAATTAATGTAATAATAAAATAATATATATTTGTATATATATATAATTATATATAATTATATATACATATTAAATATATTTATTTAATGTCTGAGTATTATCATAAATATTGCAAGCACGATTAATTTAATTGAAATAATTTATTTATTTTATTGAGGAAATTGAGTTAATTTTATGATTACTTGTGGAAACTATAAGATGTACAATTAGCTTTCTTCGTTATTAAATTGTATGTTGGAACTATATTTAAATGGTGCATTATAAATATGTGAAAGTGATTTTATCAATTTAGGAAATCTGAATGATAGCATTTCTTTAATTGCTTAAAGTTGTATTTATAAAAACACGTGTTTCTATAATTGTGTATTGGGTAGGAGTATTTGATGTTGTGGAAAATATACATCTTCCAGAGTTGTAATTTGTGAAAAGGGGTTGTAACTTTAGTTCACCCTTTGATTTTTCTTGGGTAGTGCATGTATTGGGATTTGGTGTTAGACATCTGTAAGGATGTGTTATCTCTTGTGTTATGTTATTATCAGTTTGTGCACTATCTACCCTTGGCATGTAGTTTGAGTTATGTGTTGTCAATAGGGGAGTGGCTTTCAGTGAGGGTCGGGACACAAAGTGGTTCCGGGACAACTCATGCGGGAGTCAGTATAATCAAGTGGGAATTAAATAATCTATTAACTTAACACATATAACAAGATATTTAGCCTCGCTCATTGGCTCAAGGGCTTGTATGAGACTTGAGATGAGTCGGGAAGGCCTAGAATGGCTAGATCGTTATCTTGTCTTCTCAAAAGATAACTGATTCCACATTGGTGTGCATGTGGGGCCAGAATCATGAGAGGTTACCAAGATAACCCTAGAGGGGGGTCGTGACCTAGGAAGATCTCCTTTGGACAACCAATGCACCCTTTGTGATGACACTCCTATGACAACAGTCGACTTATTTGTATTGTGTTTATAATTAATTCAGTGATTTTGGAAGCAATGTGATCATAGTTCTTCGTTATTTGTACTTTGAGTATTTGTATATTTCCTGTGTCTAGAGGTAGTAGGATTGCCTTGATTACCTTTTACTATCTCCTAGCACGTGGGTTGGCCCTACGGGTACCAAATGGTTGGGTGGCATGCATCTTACACTGTTGAGTTTCTCTTGTGTTTGTGATGGTGATATCTTCTTGTTTGAGGAGCTCATGTGGTTCTTTGGAGTTGTTCTTCTCTTTCTTCATTGTAACTGTGGTCATTATGTATAATTGTAATACGTCATTTGTATCGAGGTGAACCTTGTAATGTAATTATAATAATATTTATGATCTATTCATTATTGGATTTAATGGTGTTGTATCTATGGAAATATGTTCAATACATTTATATGTGTTAGATTTATCTTGCAATGGTTTAATGCTTTGTTGTAAGTTGTATCTTGAGTTTAATATTCATATGCTATGGTTGGTTAAATTTTATAAGTAATGGTGTTCACATGTAGACGCATTACGTAGCCTAGATAGAGAATGTATGTGGTTAGAGTAGGATACTTTACTCGTCTTGTTTTAACTTTTAAGAAAAAAATTTAGTTGTGCTTCCGTAGTATTGCATCATCCTCTAGCTTGTAGGATAGGGTTTTACAAAACCCCTCAACAAAAATTTCCAATTTTAACCATAGAAAATGGAAGAGGAAATAAAAGGAAAGCATTTAAATTTTTGTATTTGAAATTGGGGATATCCAGAAATTGAAACTTTGAAATCATGCTTGAGTATTATTTTATTGTAGTTTAATTTGTTGAAATATTGTTCAATTTGACAGTATTTTGGAAAATTTTGTATATATATATATATTTTATATAATATATATATATATACATATATTATATATTTTTTTAGTTGTATGCATTCTGGGAAAACCTTTGTTTAAAATTTATCTTGCAAAATTTTGGGAATTTCGCACACAGAGGAGATAATATTTTTTTTGTGTTTAAAAAAAATGTTATTAAAGAACTGTTTAGGGTAGGAAATATCATTGCCGTAACCTTAGAAGTATTTGTGTAAACATACAAACCAACTATAGGAGGCCGAGACTATGTAAACACAAAGCGCCCCTATGGGGCCAGGCATGTGCCACACGGGCAGCCACCCTGGGAAGATGGAGCTATATGTGCTTACAGGGCGTCACCCTATGGGAAGGTTGCGTAGCAGCCCTCCTAACTCAGGTGACCTATATGCTTGAGGATAGGCTTTTCTTTTTATAGTTTTTATTTTTTATATATTTATATAATATATAATATTTATTTATATATATTATATACCAATATAATAATTATTTATTATATATACTATATATTATATATTATATTATTTTTATTTAATTATTTTTAATTCATTAAATAAGGTATTTGGATTTTAAATGGTTTTAAATGATTTTTATAAATATATATTTAAATATATATATATATGTATATACATTGGTATATATTTATATATATATTTAATATATATTTATATTTAAAATATAATGATCTTAAGATTATTTTATTGTAATGGATGAAAAAAATTATTTTATAATGAAATGGTTTAAATGGGGAAATGAGTTTCATTTTTTTTTTTAAATATTATTGGGAAACTAAAGTAGACCCTTAGATTTAAATTTATAATTGCTTATCAAATGATCAAGTAATTAGTTAATAAGGGAATTATTTTAAGGGAAATAATTATCCATTTTAAATGAAATGAAAATTTGTAAGAAAATGATGTTATGATAATTTAAATATTATTTGGTTGCAACGAATTTATGATAAGATTAGTTATTTTCATGAAATGTGTAATTGAGGAATTTAAAATATTGTGTTCATAGTAAAATTATTGATTTTATTATAAAATAATATATTGGAAAGGACAAATATTGGATTTAAATGTAAGGAGTTTGATAGCAAGATTAATTGATTTTAAAATGTTTTATTTTGCAAAGGACCAATAGTTATGTTTAAATGATAGGTTCTGGATCATAGAAGTAAATTTTTATTACTATTTAAGAGCAATTAGGGAATTAAATATTTGGTTAAATTTTATCCTTTGTCTGAAAGAGACAAAATTTAATTAGTTGTATAGTGGCAATAAACTATTGAATGTTATTAAAGGAAGTGGATTTAGGAAATCCAAATATAGTTTTGATTTCTATTTGATTTCCCTTCTTGAATGCATCCTCTTTTGTTTTCACTTTGGGGAATTTGATTAGAAGGGTTGTTAAGTCTTCCAGAAGGGGTTTAACTATTTGGGGTTGCTATATTATGTTAGTCAACCTTTGTATTGCCTTGGTAGTGCGTATAGTTGTATCCTGTTGTTTTACCCAATTTTCACAAATGGGGATGGTTGTGCCTCCTTTGGATTAGGAGTGGATTATGTGATTTGTGCCTCCTTTGGATTAGAAGTGGTTTATGTGGTCTGTGCCTCCTTTGGAAGGAGTGGATTATGTGTTTTGTTTCCTCCAATTGTTTGGAGTGAGTTTCATTATATGTTTGCTCCTAGAGTTGGAGTGTTTGGTTATCTAGTTTGTATGCACTTTGGAACCCTTGGTGATTGGTTTTCTTTGGTATGTTGTTGATAGGAGAGTGGATTTATGTGGGGGTTTGACACACAGAGGGGTGTCTAGGTAACTCACTTAGGGTTTAAGTAAGTGATAACTTAAAAAATAATAAATGAAAAACTTTTAGACTAATTAAGATAATGAATTTCTCTCTCATGACTCATGCAATTATTAAGGCTTGAGATGAGACGAGAAGCACAATTTGTATGGGGGTCCGACAGCTGGTAGAGGCAAGCCAGGGTAACCCAAAATGGGGATCAAGTACCCTAGGAAGGTGGAGCCACGGTAACTCATAGCAAATGATGTGTGACACTCTCTCTATCTCAACCAGAAGTTAGTTTGTTGTATTGTGTGGATGATCATTATTCTCTAGAAGCATTGTAACCATTGTGCTAAGTGATATTGTGTTTGTATTTGATTCAGTTTAGTTATGTATTAACTTGTGTCTAGAGTTAGGTGGTCTTGTATACGAATTCCTTGTTACTATCTCCTAGCATAGCGGGGTGAGCATTTAGGTATCACTTGGTTGGGTGGAACGTGCACCTTACTCCATTGGGTTTTCTTCTTGTTCATGTGGATGATATTTCTAGAATGGAGAGCTTGTGGGATCTAGTTTCATTTCATGCTTTATTCATTTAAGTTGAATCTTGTAATTTATTACTCCTCATTTGTATCGAGGTGGAAGTTGTATTATGTAACCATGCTTTTTGGATTTACCTCATTTGGGGAATGAAAGTTATAATCTTATTGTTAAATTATGTTATTGAAAACACGTGGTATCTCTTATGCTTCAATTTAATTTATCATGTATGGAATGTATGTGGACTTAATTTATTAAGTAATTAAATGTTATGTTTCCAATTCATGTTCTTGTTTGGGTTTTAAAGTAATTTTAGTCTCGTAACCTTAGAGGTTGTTGGCAATGGGTTGTGAACTTGCAAGTTAATTGTACTTAAACAAAAAAAAATTAGTACGTTTGAGTAGTTAATTGCAACTTCCTCTAGGGTTGCATGGTGGGGAATTACACCAATTAGATTGAAGAGAATTGAATTTTGAAATATGTTTTGTTATATAATTGGCATGTATACATTGATAATAGATAAAAAAAATTAAAATAGAAAAAATGCTTGAGCTCTCATTGGTTAAAAAAAAAATTATTAATAACTAGTTAAGATCTGGTGGTGCCTATAGTTCCCTAGCAGGAACTAATAAAATGTAAGATTTCACCGAATATTTGTAGCATGGAAACTGGTACTTATGATCTAGAATTATTGGTTAGATGGTATGTGGTTTCTAAAATAGTAGCATAGTGATGCAATCAAGTGTGGAAACTTAAAACGACTTAGATATTTTGAGAGATTAATGGTGAGGATTGAGTTGATTGAGTATTTGTAGGATAGATGATGGAAAAAACAAATATTTTTATAATTTATTTTTAATATTTAGGAGATCTATTTATGAAGTCAATGTTTAGAATAAAATAAACTTCACAATTATTTTTATTCATTTTCTTTTTTTTTTTATATTGAACAAAGCTAAAATAAATTATTTTTATTAAATCAATATACAAAAGGGAAGGGGAGTAAGTTACTAGGAATCATGAAAGTGAACTAGGATTTATAAAAAATGGATTTGAAGCTATGTGAAATAAGATAATAATTGAATAATTAATTTAATTATTTTATTAATAGGAAATAAATGGCTACTCAAGAAATACTAGGACATGGATATATTTAGATGTGTACAAAAAATAAATTGCAAGTAAAAACTATAAATATACTTAAAAAAGCTAACACGTCTAATTGTAGGAACATAAAAGTGAACCATATAATTTTGGGTACAATAACCCAAAATTTCCTTCATCATTTTACTTTCTAGATTTTATTTCTTAATCCTCACATTTGGACCACACATTAGATAAATTATCACCATTATTTAACATATTAGGATAGAAATAAAAGAAATGTGGGATATCCATAATAGTAAGTAATAACATTCACCTTAGTTAAATAAAATAAATTATGGGTTTACTAAATCATGTTAAATATTTTTTTTTTTCTTAAAATAAATTAATAAAATAATATTATTGTTACAATATATTGATGCTTGAATAATTGTAATTCTCAAATTTTATGTGGTACATAACTCATTTTGTCTTTGTGTATATTTGGTCTTGTTACTTCCATCATAGGAAACTAATTTGACATATTTCCTAACAATTTTCCCTCGATAAGAATTTGCATAGGTTTTATCCCCTTTATCCCCCATGTACCTATTTGTATTAACAAGTAAAACATTCAAATAAATTTTTAAGGGTGAGATGGTTTTCGGTTATTTTTCTACATTTTTAATGCTTTCAAACATTCAATAATTCTCATACCTAATTACTATTTCTTTTTTCTCCTCAAAAATAAAATAATTTATGTTTAATTATTCTAAAGGTATTATTTCTTTCATATCCCCAAACCAAAAACATTGGCTTCCTCACCATTTCCCTTAACCTTCTACCAAATTTTAAGCCCCCATTCGTTGAGTACCATTTCCTTTATTCCATGACATTTGAAACCTTGCACCCTTACATTTCTTACTATTGGGTGTTAGAGTATTACAATTACCATTACTAGAGTACCTAATAAATGTTTCCCTTGATACATAATTCCTATTCTAACCCATCCCCTTTCCCCATTATCTTTAGTTGTGCTTCTTGTGGGTCCCATATCTATAGATATACTCAAGACCTAGGGACTTAGTCCCTATTTTCATAATCCTTACTATGATGGTTTTCACATATCTCTATTATTTAAATCACCTTCATTATCTCCATCCCCACTAAAAATTAAAATTCTATATTTTCTTGGCACCAAATTCCTAGTTTGTTTTTTTCCCTAAAGCTCACATCTTGAGTTATCCTTTAACCTATTCTCTTTTTGGCATCCTTGTTACACCTCAAACTTGTAGAGAAACTACAAACCTTCCCACTAACTAGTCCCCATGAAATTCCATTTCTTACATTTCTTCTCCTTTCTTATACCCAGACCTTGAGATCCTATGGAAACAAAAAATATTCACCCTTGGGTCTTGTTTGAATTTTTTATATATCTTGCTTCTTGCACTTTAAATTCTTCTTGAACTCATTGATCTATTGACCCTCTCAAGACCCAATCCTTTCTCCATTGTATTTCTAAATATGTATCCACTGTTTAACCATAATATTGAATCCCCTCTATGCATGACCTGTACAGATGGGTATGTGGAGGATCATCATGGAAAAAAAAAGCCTTTAAGTGG
>VDFB02184367.1:0-11675 GCA_007258455.2 Sequoia sempervirens | reverse complement strand
TGATATTCTACATATGATTGAAGATGAGAATGTTAAAGAATATGTACGGAGATTGGATGAGGTGGTGGCTGGAATGCAATCTCTTAGCGCTACTATAGATGAAACCAGAATTGTAAAGAAGATTCTCATAACTCTTCCTAATGCTTATAGTGAAAAGGTGAGTGTTACAAAGCAGAATATAGATTACAAGACTTGTACTAAGGATCTGTTAGGATTTTTGACATCTTATGAAATGAGGAAGCCAAATCTAATAAATGGAATCAAAACATAAACTAACTTTAAAGCTACAAAAATTGAAGATTTAGATGAAGAAAACTTTGAAGAAATTGAGGCTAACTTTGTAAGAAGATTGAGAAACTTGGCTTTGTTAAGTATGAAGAAAAATTGCCCTTTAAATGATTTAGTTGTGGAGAAATTGGTCACTATGCTGCAAAGTGTCCACAAAGAGCTAAAAATAACAAACAAAGATATGAGAAAGAAAGGAAAGGAAAGAATATTAACAAAGCTTACTATGTTAATGAGAATGCTAGTATTTTAGATAAAGATGTAGAATATGAAGATCTAGATGACAATGAATAATTTTTCTTGACAATTAAAGATGAACCTACTTCTACTATTCGGAAAGACAGTCAAAGGAAAGTCCTCTGGAGAAGAAGAGAAGAAGGAGATAAATGAAGGTATAGTTATCTTTTCCCTACATGCTAAATAGGAAAATAATTTTTGGGTAGTTGATAGTGGTTGTTCACATTACATGACTAGTGACAAGACTAATTTTGTGAAGCTTGAAAAAATATGATGGAGGTCTGGTTATGTTTGGAGATGATACTAGTGCTAAAATTTGTGGGATAGATTTAGTAAGTTTTGATGGCAAGCATCATATTGATGATGTCTACTATGTTAAGGGTTTAAGGCATAATATGTTGAGCATTTTTCAAATGTGTAGAAAGGGATATGATCTTGTGTTAAAGGATGAGAAGTATGAGATCTAGAAAGGATCCATAACTTTGATTACTACAGGAAAGAAATCTGAAGGGGATATTTATCAGCTTAAAGGTGTTGATGGATGATGTTTTATGACTTAGATAAATGACAGTTTGTTATGGCATAGGATAATGTGTCACACAGATTTTGATAACTTGGAAAGGATTAGTACTATTCAAGCTATGAGAGATCTACTGAGAATTACAAAACTTGTAAATGCTATCTACAGGAATTGCTAGTTTGGGAAGCAAACAAGAAATAATTACAATTTAAGAGAACAATCTACTACTGGATTGCTGGAATTGGTTCATATAGATCTTCCTGGTCCCATGAGAGTGTGAAGTCTACTTGGTGAAAGGTAATTTATGCCTTTAATTGATGATTGTTCTAGATATACATGGGTTACATTTTTAAGAGAAAAATTAGAAGCATTAGATAGATTCAAAGCATTCAAGGCTATGGTTGAAAATGAAGTGAACTTGAAGATAAAATGTTTGAGATTTGATAGTGGTGGTGAATTCGCCTCCCATGAGTTTAATATGTTTTGTGAAATGAATGGAATAAAGAGATAGTTATCTACTCCAAGAACTCCTTAGAAAAATGGAGTTGTTGAAAGGAAAAACAAAACAATTCAAGAAGCTGCTATGTCAATGATCACTAAAGCCGTATTATCAGATGTTTACTGGAAAGAAGCTATTCACACTACTGTGTATGTATTCAATTGAGTTCGGGAAAGAAAAAACAATACAAAGACTCCCAATGAGCTATGGCATGGAAGAATTTTCATAGTTAAATATTTCAAGGTATTCATTGAAAGAAAATTCTATATTAGAAGAGATGAGGAAACATTGGGAAAGTTTGATGCAAGAAGTGATGAAGGAATATTTCTTGCTTACTGTACTAAAAGTAAGGTATACAGATGTTTCAATAAAATATTGAGGAAGATTGTGGAGTGCTCAGATGTGAAGGTTGATGAAACAATGAAGAATTCTATTGATATTGATGTATATGTGTCTGATGAACATGACTATGTGAGAATAGAAGAAATTGTGGAAGAACAGGATAAAATGAGCAAAAAGAGCAGAATGAAAGAAAAAATGATGCTCCAGTAATGTCCCCTAGAACATCAAGATATGTATAGAGGAATCATTTAGAGAGTCCAATTATTGGATACAAGACAAAAGGTGTGTTGACTAGAAGCAAAGCTGTTGCTGAAGTAAATTTGTGCTTATTCTATGAAATTGAGCTAAAGTCAGTAAGTGAAGTCTGCAAGGATGAACATTGGAAGTAAGCAATGGAAGAAGAACTTTTATAAATTGAAAAGAATCAAAGTTGGGAATTGGTCCCAAGACTGATATAAAAAAATATCATTGGATCAAAATAGGTATTCAAAAACAAGCTATATGAGAATAAGAAAGTTATTAGAAACAAAGCAAGGCTTGTGTGTAAAAGCTACTCATAAGTGGAAGGTATAGATTTTCAGAAGCCTTTTTCCCTAGTAGAAAGAATGGAAGCTATAAGGATGTTCTTGGCATTAATTTCTTATAAAGAGTTCAAATTCTATTAGATGGATGTGCAGTCAACATTTTTGAATGGTGAACTAGATGAAGAGGCCTACATGGAACAACTAGAAGGATTTCAGTTAATAGATCAATTGGATATGGTATGCAGATTGAAGAAAGATTTATATGGACTAAAGCAAGCCCCTAGAGCCTGGTATGCAAGGTTAGATAAGTATTTGAATCAACAAGGATTTAACAAGGTTACGATAGACAATAATTTGTATTTCAAGATTGAAAATGACAAAATCTTGATTGTAGTTGTATATGTTGATGACATTATCTTTGGAGGTGTAGACATTCGAATTTGACCACTCCTGTATGGTCAAATTCATTCCCTTTATTTGTCTATCTAGCATCACCTATTGACATTAATTAAATAATTTATTTAATTAATATTTCCCCTTTTTCTAATGTCCTAAGTTATTTAATTAAATAATTAAATACTTTACCTTTTATCCCCCTTCTCTAAATTAAATAAATTTCTCAATTTATTTAATTTAGTCAATTGGATTTTTGAATTTAAATAAATTTTACATTCATATTTTTCTCTCTCCTTGTCCCATCCTCCATAATCCCCCTCTAATCTAGATTGATTTAATTAATCCATGATTAGGATGTGCACATCCTTAATCAGGATTAATGTCACATCCTCCATAATTTGCAACTTGCCTTAACCCTTCATTAGCCTTCCTAACCGCCGATTTTCACAACCTTAATTGCATGATTAGGTCAACCTAATACTTATTCCATTCATGGCATACCCCCAAGTCAACTTTCATTAATGGCTTTCTCCATTTGGACAAGGCAGCCCATTCCCCCATGCAAATTTAAAATTCACATTTGTTCTCCCCATGCATTTTAGGGATTTTGAATTCCTCTCCTCTTCCCCATGAGGATATTTGAGGAGTTTTAAACTCCTCGTGTGTCACATCCCCCACATGGGGACAAAGACCTCCTTTATGAGGAGATCTTGTTCCAATCCCAAGGTACCTTAAATTATCTCCACCTCACCTTCCCCATGACACCTCATTGGACACATGGCAAGATGTGAGGGCTTGTGAGTCCTCAACTCACCCTAGCCCTTGATCTTGTCCATGTTGGCTAAATCTCAACCCTCCAGTTCTTAGAGGAAATTACCCTAAAATTAGAAGATTTTTCCCTCATTTGATCATTCACGATTCAAGCATTCAAGCCTTCTAGCACTCGTAAGCATCCTTCATTGCTGCAACTTTTGAGCTCATTTTGCACCCACATCTTGCATCTACTCACATATCCACTTAATCCATTGCATTCCTCATCCACTCACAATCGTTTTGCATCCAATTTTATGCTATTTTCCATCTAAAGGAGCACAAAATTTAACGAAGCAACATGGCCAACCATTTGATCAACTTGGACAAGGTAACTCACTTTCTTTGCTTCGCTTTTGTTCAAGTTCAACTTGGTTTATTGTTGAGGTGTTGTTTGTGTTTCCCTTGCTTGCATTTTGTTTTGTTTTGCATTTTAGACTAAGATATTTAACATTGCACACATTTTTGGAATGCCGGGTGGGACCCACATCACGGGTCCAACATTCTACCTTTGCTGTTATTTGAATTTTGTAGGTTCAGGTTTACACGCAGGGGAAAATCCACACTATGGGTAAATTTGCACCTTTAGGGGGCAGATTTGCACTAGAAAATAGGTGAACCTACAGCTAGAGGTGAAGTTGCAACAAAGGAAATTTGATCTTTTTGAGAAAAGGGGAAAACTTGCTATTAGGGGAGAATTTTCCTAAGTCAGGGGGAAATTTGTAGTTAGTTCTAGAAACAAGCGAAGCTACTCAAGTCACAGGGGTGAATCTGCCTTTTGAGGTGAAGTTGCAGAATCAAGAAAATTCACCCATCCTCGGAGAAAAGGTGAATTTGATCATAAGAAAGGGTGAATTTGCTTAGTACAGGGGGGAATCTGCTTGACAGAATGGGAAAACTTGCCTCATATAGAGGCAAATCTGAGGTAAATCCGAGACCTTATTTTCCAATTTTCAACTTCTGTTCGATTTTGGTTTCAAGTACTGACCTGCTAACTTGTCTGTTTGTGAGTGTGCTTGGTATTTTCTAGTGGTTTGTGCAGCTTGTTCTTGTCTATCCAAGATCGGTGGTTGTAAACTACTAACAATTTTTTCTGCAGAACGATTGGTCCAAGACCTTTAGTTAGTTTGTCTATTGTTTTCCATACTAGTTGCACCTTTGGTGATCTTGGGTGATGAGAAATCACAATTTACTCTAGTCCAGTCAAGTCAACCTAGGAGGTGCTAATGCGTCTAAGATCTCCCCTTGCACTACATGTGAGCTTGGGAACCAACCAAAAATGTCTAGTATCTTCTTCCTCTAGCGGGACCTTCCTGGGATTTCATCACTCGGGGGTGATTCCAACCATGTGTTACGAATAGGGTATATAAAGGGGGGAGAGTGAAATTTGTACCTCAATCCAGTCACATCCTATCTAGCAGAGCATCGAAGCTAGGGTGATACCTAGATAAGATGTGAAGAGTTGGTTCAAGTTTCTAGTACCTCACTGGGGCTCCTGACTCACGCTTGTGATGGGCTAGTGTTCATGGTTGTTCCCCACCTACCATGTGTATATTAGGGACTCATGAGATAGCTTTGTTCAGCCTAGATAGAGACTCGTGTTTTAGCTATTGCTTAGTGTAGTGTAGGGGATGTGCACCATACCCCAAATTTACTCACCATGTATTCCCTTGGATTGAGATTGAAATCCTCATGGTGGACTATGATATTCATTGGGTGAGAGTGTGAAGGTGAGCTCATGGTGTTTGTTGATGACCTTGTTCCACTAGAACACTAGCTATCTGCTTTCGCAAGAAAGGGTGACCCAGAGAACCATCCCGATATCACGGAGTATTAACCTTGTGTTTTCCACTCAAGGTGGTGGGCCTACATCAATTTTGTAAATCCATATCACTAATTTTAGGTTTGTGTTGCTTGGTGTGTCTTCATTATGCAATACTAGTACTATTTTTATCAGTTGAGTTAGCCTAGGCTTTTGTTTGCTATTTGTTGTGCTTGTTGTCCTTTGGCATTGTCAACCTCTACCTTTAGAGGTGAATTTTCCCCTTACAGAGGAAAATTTTCACTGTAGACAAATGATTTTTCCCTACAAAAGGGCGATTCTACATCCAATCCAATCCAGGTCTTCCATTTGGGTGAATTCATCATTGTTAGAGGTGAATTTGCTTGTGGATCACTTTTTGGACGACCTCGTTTTTTCCCATTCTCTTGAATAGGAAAGTCTATCCAATCTTTAAGCAAGTTTGTCAGTCGTTCTCCATTGAATTCACTTGTTACCACAAAACAAGTGACCCTCTAGGGGCAAACCTTCTATCCATAAGGGGTGATCCAATTCTTAGTCTGAGTCGTTCCATCATTCATCTTTCGTCGAATTCACCCATTTTCACCGAATAGGTGAATTTTCCCTCTTTAGGGGAAAGCCTTCTTTCCATCTGTGTTAGTCTATCCATCCTCTTGTCCGTTAAATTTGTTTGTTCTCTTAGAATAAGAAAATTTTCTCATCTCCTTGGGTGAATTTTCTGCCCAAAGGGGCAATTTTGCTTGTTGTCCTGATCATCATCATTCACATTTACTTAGGATAGTTATCTGCTTGAGTTAGTCATCATCCATGGCCCAATCAATCCACTTCCATCTTGAGGTGGATTTTCTACCATAGTCATCTATCTATCCTTCAATCCAATCAATCAACACCTTAGGTCATCTAGTCTAACCTCTGAACTTAGTTTGGAATTCATTTCATCATCCTATCTAACCAATCACCTAATATTAACAATTGTTTCATTTGATCAATCAATCTAATCCAATCCAATCATATCCCCCATCCAATCATCCAATCAATCTATCCCTCATCCAATCTAGTCAATCCTCTAATCATCACTTAGTTCATCCCTCTACTGCATATTAGCGTGTAGCATCATCTTAGTTCATTTGGTAGTTTTTCATTTTCTTGCTCCTCACCCAATCACAGAAAAAGAAGCTCATGGCGGAACAATAAGGACAAGGTGCCCAACTTAACACTCCTCTAGATCCCCAACAATGGTGCCTCATCTCAATCCAATACCAATGTCCAAAACACTTCACCACCTAGTGATGAGAACATGGTCAATCAACCTGAAGTCATAGTTGATGAGTACCTTAGCAATCCTGCCAATGTTTAGATGAAAAATGGCCTCCTTAACGAGCATGGGGATAAAATCCTTGCTGCCCTACTCTTAAAGGGTGTCAAACCACCACCTAACTATGACATCTCGCAATGCGTCAACATCACACCCCATCCAGTGTCTCAAGACGCCCAAAATTCACAAAAAATTCTAGGAAATTTGTATGTTCCCAAGGGTCCACCTATAGATAACTGGTATCAACCTGGATTCAGGAATTTCGTGCTTTATCAAGTTGGCAACGTTCCTCAAGTTTTGTATTCAGCTGCGGGAGAACAACCTAATCTAAACGATCCCCTTGCTTATGTTAGGCCACAAAATCTACTGCCTCCACCACCTGCCATGCTTTTCCAACAAGGTCCAACCCTCGTACCATCTGGACCACCTCTCTGGCCTAATCAACTAGGTCAATTACCTATCAACACTAGGGGCAATCCCTTCCTCGCACTACACCCGCAGCTAACTTACTACCTCCACCTTTTACATCTCAGTAGCCACCACAAGGAAACATCCCTGCATTCCAGTAGCCCCCAATTAACCCACAACAATCCACCTCATCACAACCACCTCAACAATAGGTGACGCAACATACTGCCATCCCATCACAAGAACCGCTGCAACATACTGCAATCCCATCTCAACTGCCTCATCAAAAACCTCCACAACAAAATATTGCAATCCCGCAAAAACATACTGCTATTCCCACACAACCCCCTCATCAGGCCACACAAGGTATATCACATCTTCAACAACTGTCGCAAGGTGTCTCAATACCAATTCCTCAACATCAACATATCCCATCTACACTCTATACCAACAACCACCCCAACAAACTCAAATTCCCACACAGATACAACGAAATCCTCTTACACAATGCCTTTATCATCCATCAAGCACATATGTATTCTTTGCTACTCCATGAAATCCTAGCCCCAATCCCATTCATCAAAATCCTCAGTAATCTCAATTGCCACCTTACACAAACCCTCAACAATCACATTCAAATCCTTACTATCAAACATCTAATCTGTAATCACCCCCATTTACTACCCAACAGCCAAATGTTGCATATAATTACCAATCCAATTCATATTACACCCAACAAAAATTGCCCTATCAACAGAGTGCTCCCTCCACCTCATATTACCAGCAACAACCATCATATCAGCAAGGTGCTTCCACCTCATCATACTATCAAGCCCCTCCACAGTACCAACAGGGTGCTTCCACCTCGTATTACTAGAAACAACCACCATATTAGCAAGGGGCCTCCTCTTCATATTATCAAAATCCATCATCTTACTATCAATATTACATCAATCCATGACCACAATCCACCTAAACCAATCAGCATCATCAAATTCCTTTGTATACACCTCCACCAACATACAATGAAACCGCTTCAGCCCCATCTTCATCCTACCAGCAATATCCTCCTTATAATCAATCCAATCCGCCTAATCTAGCTCCCACTACACCTGCTAATAAAGAGTGGGAAGAAGTCAAAGCTATATTGAAATACTTGCAAGCAGGGACTAGCAAACAATCCTTTAAGTTTGGAATACATTTTTCTATCCATTCGACCTCGACCCGAAGTTCCTTCAAAGAACTTTGAGGATGCCAAAATTTGATAATTACAAAGTGTCCTGTTATCCTAAGAACCATCTTTAGGAGTTCTATTCCCATTTTCAAGAACACGAATACAAATTATTCCTATATTTGCTCAGTATAAATCAGACAACTCTTTGGATTGGTTTATGATTCTCAGCATTCGGTCAAGTCTTTGGCAAATCTTTCGAAAAACTTCGCCCTAATTCTTTAATTTGAGAACATCTTTGATACTTTGACTCTCCAAAGAGGTTCACCATGAGGGTGAGACTCTCATGTCACTCCAAAGATGGTGTGCTTTAAGCACTGAATGAAACTCACTTAGAGAAAAAACAAGGTATGTCTCACAGGACACCTGACATAACACATAATTTCAAGCCCATTAGTGCCCACAAACTCAAAAGATGGGGTAGAGGCGTCCCATCCTGAGAGGACACCCTACAAGGGTTACCAAAATTTTAATCTTGATAAGGAAAAGTCATCTGGGGATAAACCTCGATACTGGAAAATGAATAAGAATGCTTTCAATGATGGTGTCACTGACACCAAACATGTTCAAGTAGCCAATGCTTCCTAGAAGCCACAGTATGTCCCTCCTCAACAATCAATTCCTAATGCCATATTAGTGCCATAAGGGGCACCTCATCCTCCCCAACAGTATAATGAGAATAATCAAGGGAACAATAAACATCAATTTAATCAATTAGGAGAACCCTTGAGCACTGTTTTCAATAGAATTCTTTAGGTGGGTTACCTAATCACGTATCTTGTGACCAAGCCTCTTGATGAATCCAAACCCAAGCCATCTTGGCATAAAGAAAATGAATATTATGATTTCCATAAGATCAAAGGGAATTCATTAAATAAATGTCAAGGCTTAAAAACCTACATCTAGGATCTTATAGATTGGGGTGATATACATGTGGATGCCAACTAGGCCTCCTCGTCCAATGCTCAACTTCAAATATATCAAAACACATTCCCAAAACATAACCAAGGTGCTAGTATGCCAAATGAAAATCCTGGGTCTAGGAACAACAATAATTAGGGTAACAACACAAATAACATTAGTTACAAGAGTGTTCCTTATAACTATGAGAGCATCATCATGCACATTAGTTAGGCTGAGCCACATGTGTCTATGATACATGTAAAAGGAAAATATCCACAATGTGTTGTTATGACCCACCACACTTGCATTACTATCCCTGGAGCCTCTATGTCAACCCATCCACCTCCTATAAGCTCGCAATATAATATTCTTGATCACCTAGGAAAGACTCTAACCCAAATCTCTATCCTAGATTTGCTTAAGTCTTCTCCTGTCCACCAAGAAATCCTAACCAAAGCTTTATAAAACACCCATGTTCCCAACGATATAGATCATACACAATTCCAAGCATTGGTAGGACACCTGTTGGCCACATACCAACTGGGTTTTATAAAAAATGACATGCCTTGCATTGATTCAAACCATAACCATCCTCTCCATATCAAAGTATTTGTAGCCCGCTATAAAGTGAAAAGGGTCTTGGTAGATAATGGCTCTGCCCTAAATCTTTGCACATTAAATTTCATAAAATAGGTAGGCTACACCCACATTGACTTAAATAATCAAGTTATCACTATCAAGGCATATGACAATGCAGAGCATGATTCTGAGGGGACAATTTGTCTTCCAATTAAGGTTGGTCCTATTGTGCAGTACACTACCTACCATGTCCTTGATCTGGACCTCCCCTATAACCTTCTTCTTGCCTGCCCATGGATCCATGCTGTGCAAGCCATTCCATCTACTTACCATTAGTGCTTGAAATTCCCATTCAATGGGATGGAAGTGACAATAAACGTATATCCACAACCATTTGAGTATTTTCGCACACTAGAAGCTTCCTTCCCCCATTCTCATTATTGTCTAGGAGTAGAAATGGGGCCACCTCAAGAATCATTATCCTGTCCATCTTCTAACATGCTAGCCACCACATCTGACTCCACCATTACCAAGGTCCAAATCATCGACAAGGGGTGTGGTGAGTATGAAATACATACATCTTTGAATGTGGCAACCATGCCACCCTCACCGCATACATATTTCCAGCCTTCTCAGTTCACACTGAAGCAAGAGAAGAAAATCACCTTGAGATCTAAGAATGTGGGATCCAACACCTTTCGGTCTCCTGGAATATGACAGGATAAGCCCGAAGGCTACATTAGCCAATGGATATATCATGAGGTGCCTAAACCTTCTCCCCCTCTAAAGGAGTATTTTCAAGAGACGTATCCTTATGCCTCAAAGTTAGCCAAAAAAGATAATTATCAAGGGGGAGGCCTTGGCATAGAAGAGCAAGGAAGGAAACAACTTGTTGACACCTCGGTGTGACCAAGATATTCGGGTTTATGCCATGACACAAAAAAAAAGGGTCCCATGCCATCAACTAGTGCTTCTAACAATGTTAGTGTGGACAACGGTCTCCTTGAAGACATACCTAAAGAAGAATCCATCATACATGCATACGATGATGTGGATCATGTGGATCTTTCCTCCATGTTTGATTGCCTATCCATCTGCTCCATTAGCCTTTCACATTTTTGATCCTAAACTCATTGATTGGGACCTACATGGTAGCACACCTATTGACACCTTTCCCTCAGTGGATACGTATGTGCATCTTATGGGATTGGGGGAGGATGAACACCCTAACCACAAAAGTAAGAAGAAACAAAATAAAAAAGGGTCATCTAGTGAAAACCTCCCCGAGGTGCTTCTTGACTCAGAAAAAGTAAAAATAAAGGGTTTATCTAATAGTGAAAACCTCAGTGAGGCATTAGAAGATGGGGACATTTATCTTCCCCTTGTGCAAACTCAACTGTATAAACAATGTTCTATACTCATTGAAGAAACACATGAAGTAAACTTGGGAATCAAAGAATATCCAAAAATCATGTATGTAGCCAAGCCATTATTAGAAGAAGAGCACTCCATCATCATTCAGCTTGTCAAAGAAAGCATCCTCAATTTTGTGTGGGCCTACTCAGATATGTAGGGTTTGGATCTTGCTCTAGTCATACAACATTTGGATGTCCATCTAAATGCTAAACCCATCAAGTAGAAACTTAGAAATATGCATCCTCAAATAGCTTTGTTGGTCAAGAAAGAGTTGGAAAATTTTTTAGAGGCTGGGTTCATAAGACCCATTAACTACTTCAATGGATATCCAACATAGTGCCAATTGCTAAACTGAATGGGAATATCAGGATTTGCATAGGTTTCTGGGACCTCAACAAATCCTATCCTA
>VDFB02184366.1:0-12868 GCA_007258455.2 Sequoia sempervirens | reverse complement strand
GTCATGAGGATTTTGCTATTTGGGAGGATGCGACACGCATGAGGGAACTTTATCCCTATATGTTTGCAGGATTTCAGGAGCAAGCCTAATCCTAGGGGGGAGGATGTAGTACCCCTCCACTTTGCTTATGTTTTTTTTTAGCATGTTTTTATTATGATAGACTTTGGTACTTTGTTTTGGATATTTTGATCGCTGACATTAGAGCGATGGTGGATTTATTTTGTGATGTGATGATACATTGTATGGTGATAATTAATTCTAACATGCTTTTATGTTAGCATAGATGTTTCCTTCATATGTTATTGCTATATATATGTTTATGGTAGAGTAACTGTTATTTAATTTGTCAGTTTGTTGTGATGTGTATTGGTGTGGAGAATGGAGTTGCATCACTCGCTTGCGAGTGCCCTGTAATTTCTGTGATTTTCTTCGCACGGTGTGTTTGAATAATGAATTATATGTATGCATGATTGCAGATTTTCATTCAAGGCAACATCCAATGTATCATCAATTACATATTTCATGCTTCATGCTTCAATTTCCTTATCTCATCATTTGGTTTAATCACCTAAACATGGTTTGAATTAGGAAAACCCCTATTAACTAACAATCAACAAGTTTTTCTTCCCTTGAATGTGTGTTTGTAGATTTATAGGTTGAAGATCAATCAGAGAGAAATTTTAGAGAAAAAGTGTCAAAGTTCTCAAGTTGCAAAGTTGAACTTCAAAGTGCAAGAATGAAGAACTAAAGGTACAAAATTAAGTACATGTTTTCATGAGCTAACAACTGAGAATATGAGAGTGTAGACATGAATAGAAATAAACCAGATCTCAGTTTTAGGAACCCTAATAGGGAGCCATTCACCACTCAAGGTGAATGCGTCCTTTGTGCCCTAAAAATAGGCTTCTTGTAGCAAGGTACACACATCCTTGAGCTCTAAAAACTCCCCTCATAGTTTCCATAATATTTAGGTATCATTTCTAATTGTTATTTGCATCTTTTGTCTCTCATAATTGCATAAATTGTAGTGATTTTATGTGGAAAAATTAGTTGTTCATCATCTTGTTGATTCATTTTGGCGAGCCCTATTTTCCACCCAATATTTTAGTGTGGAAAAATTAAGTGGTTCATTATCTTGTCGATTCATTTTGGTGAACCATATTTTCCACCTAATCATTTTATTACTACATTAATAGATAATTTCTATGAAGGGATTGTATCAATGACAAAGGGGAAGATTTTTAGAATTATTTTCATTGGCGTCAAAGGTTTACGAGGGATGGTTTGCATGTTTATTGTCATTGATGTCAAGAAAGATATCATGCATTTCATGATGAAATTTTTCTATCAAATAAGATGAAATTACAATGGTCCAAAGCCACTAAATTTCATTCATTAATGTTGGCTGATTCTCCCATTCTGACACCCTCATTGAAAATTAAAAATAATTAAGTTAAATTCTATTTAATTAATTTTATGGGTTGAACCCCTTATTATGATACCCCATTTTGAAATTAATTTTAAATAAATTTCTATTTTTTATAAGGGCTAACCCCTTATGAAGAGCCCAAGTTTTCTAATAAAAATTGCATTGAAAGGGTATAAAATTATAAAGAGTAATCTCATTTCTGTGAAGCAATTTATTCCTCCAAAAGGTTTCCTATCTTGGTTAATATGTACAAAGATTTTTTTCTATATGGAGAAGGATGAGGGTGTAAAATAAAGAGATATATCATATATACACTATGATATTTGTGTGAAGAGAATATTACACAATATTATTCAAAGGAATATTTTTGAAGGAAAATTATCAAGAAGAATTTTTGTTTGCTAAGTTAGAGTATAGTGTCTCATACTAGAGAGGTTGGTGCCTCATATTAAAAGAGATTGGTGTTTTTTATAGAGTTGGCACACTCAGTGATAGGGATTGGTGTCTCCAGTGGGTTGGTTCCAAATTGTTGTAAAAGATTATTTATTTTGGTGGTTGGATATAGATAGTAGATCCAAGTAGTATTTATTCTATAGTTTTCTCCTAAAATGGTTTCCATGTAAATCTTGTGTTATTCTTGTGTTCTTATTTGTTGATGCAATGTATTTGAATTAGTTTTCTTATTTGTGGATGGAGAGTATTTGAATTTATATTGGTTAATAATTTGAGAAAGTTAATGATAGTCTTATATTGATTCTCTGCCCCACCCCCTTCCTGGTATAAGTGTGTGCTCCTCTCATAGTCAATGTTGAAGGGGCTAATGCAAATGGAAACTCTCCAGTTTTACTCCTAAACAATAGGATTCTAAATTGATAAAAATAATTCACATGAGGCACATGAAATTGACATTGATGATGATAATCTAGAACATGACGATAAAGTCTTCATCAGAACTATTGAGTCCAATGCTATATATTATCCTCATTTGATGAGTCCACTAATTTCTTTCAATGATGGGGAGATCTTTTAAAGATAGGTTGGCATATTGATGGAGGATAAGTGGATAGAGGATTCAACCATAAACTTATTTTCTCAAAGAGGAAGCAATGATAGTATATGAGAAATAAGTGTTGAATCTTTGCAAATATTCATCATAGAGGGTTCTTTGGAATGCCCTACTATGTATAAGCATCTATAGGTGGCATAGTTAAAATGGCTAAGCTAGAGAATTAGAAGTTTTAGTGTGGAGTGATGATATAGAGATTAGAAAGAATACCAATCTTTGAAGCACCTAACTAGGCCAACACTAAAAGAGACAAAATTTAAGGCACTCTAGCCATAAACAAACATACTAGGGATTTGCATATATTGACCCTAATTGTAGCTAACATATTATCTTGGCAAGAAAGATTTGAGTTTAGAGAAATTCTAAGCAATTGGTAGAGCATGTGGTTGCGATGTGTATCACATGACTATAATCATAGGCTAGAGATAAGCAACATCTACCACAAAAAATTACTATGGACCATTATATGTTAAAAAATATTTGAAGGAATTAAAATTTTGACATATTCTAGTTGATCCAACTAATTTATATATCATATTCTTGTATGTTGATAAAATCAACATCATATGCACATTCTATGGTTCTTTTAAAGTAGAAAACAAAATGTTCATTAACACTTTAGGGTGTCATCTTGCTAGTTGAGTTTGGAAAAAAATCATACAAGTTTTATGTCACATAATTGATTGAAGGCATCTTTTTTTAACATGCATAATTTAATTATAGAATCTTCTTCATTTCACAATCATTTTTTAATCATAAAACAAAATCCCACATATATTTTTATTTCTTTTTAAATTAACTTACATATTTATGTTAAATATAAACCCCCTCTCTACATTTACTAAATCTAAAATTTGATTAACACACCTTAACCAATTACGCAAACAATTACTTTATATTTGTACCTTTTAATTACTAAATATGTGCGAGTGTTTCCAATAAAAAATCAATAGAGGTTTATTTGGCAAAACATTTACTACGTTGCCGGCTAGTCCACGAAAACCCTTAGGAATAGTATAATGGCACATGAAACATTAACGTAATAAAAAATATTTGTGCATCTTCGTAAATATCGGAGGTGACGAGGCGGACACGTGGTTTGATAGCTCTGTTTACGGCGTTTTCCCCTCTCCTCACTAACCATCTTATTAAATCACGGATAAGCATTATTTAACATGTGTGTATATAACTTTTCTAGATAACATCCGTTCATGAGCTTCATCTATATAAATAAGCCTTACGCTTAGTTATTCTGCACTACTTCCTAATAAGTTGAAGCACCTATTAAAGGCTGTTTCTCCATACATTCTTCTAATTCTTCCAATGGCTGCTGAGCAACTTAGTCCAATCGATGTCTCGTGGGACGTCGGTACTAGAATCCTGAGTGTCGATGGAGGAGGTGTTCGGGGCCTTATTCCTGTGCAATTGCTCAAATTCTTAGAGCAACAATTGCAGGTATTTTCTTCTTCGACAGATTAGTATAAATTCTTTGACAAATTAGTCGAGTGAAACATAGTTTTATTCGCACAAATATATCACTGAAATGTAGCTTTCTGCTTTGTTTTTTTCAGAAACTGGATGGGGAAGATGCAAGACTAGCAGATTATTTCAATATAATGGCAGGTACGAGCACTGGAGGTCTTATTACCACAATGTTAGCCACTGCAGACCCAAATGATCACCGTAACAATCGTCCTTATAGTACCCAGAAAATTGAAGAATTTTATTTCAAGAATGCGAAATCGATTTTTCCTCAGGCAAGGTTAGTAGTGCTAATAGTATTATGCTATTCTAGGTACTGTATTAAGCTTATATTTCATAGGAAGTGATCGCAATACTACTTGTATTTATGCAAAAATTGTATTGTTGTTGGACTTGTAGCAAATGGAATTTTTTTCACGGCATTTTTAGTCCCAAATTCAATGGAAAACATCTGGTCGATATCTTACAACAAGAGAAATTTCACGAAACACGTCTGTGTGACACGATAACTAACCTGGTTATACCGACGTTCGATATCAAGACGCAGTTTCCGACAATTTTCGCAAGCCATGAGGTATTTATTATATTTAATTATCTTCAATACTTGAATTATGCAGATGAACAATAGACGAGGATTCCTAATATCTTACTATATACATATGCAGGCAAAAGTAGATGAGCTGAAGAATCCACATCTAATGGACGTATGCCTCTCCACTACTGCAGCTCCTACCTACTTTCCATCTCACCAGTTTACTACAAAGTCCAGAGACGGAAAGAGTAGAGTTTTTAATTTGGTGGATGGAGGAGTAGCGGCTAATAATCCTGTAATGCCTGTATTATGAGTAGGGGTTCTGATTAAATTTACATTTGACATGGATATATTTTAAGGGTCTGATAACAATTTCCTAATAATGCAGACCTTGATAGCAATGAATTTGGTCTCTCGAGCAGTTCATCGGGATACAACAATCGAAGATAAAAAGGTAATTTATTCTTGTCTATTTGGAATAAACATCTCATCTGTACAGGTCATAGAAAATGAATGTTCAATGATGTGAAGTATTAAGCACGAACATGTAACCAGAGTTTTATCTATTTACAGGCACACATTGACCACTTTATTGTGCTTTCTCTGGGAACGGGACTAGAAGAGGGTATTGCATGGGACGCGAAAAAGGCTGCCAAATGGGGGAGTTTGAAGTGGATTACTAACGATGGAAGGACACCTCTGATAGAATCTATCATGAATGCAAGTTCAGACATGGTCAACATTCATACAGCTTTGACGCTTCATCATTGCAAAGAAAATTATCTTAGAATCCAGGTTTTTCTTATGGTTTCCAATAATTTTTTTAATAAGAAAGTGTGGATTTATAATTTTACAGATCCTATTTCTCCTTTATTTTCTGCATGGTTAATATATGGTCGTTCATACTGTAGGAATTGCAATTAAAAGGAGCCGAAGCACAAATGGACCTCAGTACAGATGAAAATCTGCGGAATCTTGTGAAGAAAGGCCAGGAGTTGTTGGATAAACCTGTTAGACATTTGGATTTAGAGACTGGGCGTCCTGAGATAGTGAAACATGACTACACAAACAGGATGGCATTGATTAAGTATCTCCTACTACTCTAACCTTTCCTTGTGTTTCCATAGTCTAGTTTTGTAGCATTTATTCTCACCATAAGATCTCTTACTGTATTATTTCAACATGGCAGAATGGCGGAACGACTCTCCAGGGACAAGAAGTTGAGGGATAAGAAAGAGCATTGCAATGGCCATAGTGTTGGAATAAAGATCTGAAGTTCTCTCACATTCCAATCATACCTTATGCTAGAATTTCGTGTGGAGTTTGTAATAAGAAAACATATCAGGGTGTTGATGAGACACACTGCTGATTTATATGTAATGGCAAACAGCCCATTTTAAGATTGAGCTGCATCCTGTCAGTCCTCTGAATATATGTTTGTAAAAGTTTGTTCTCAATGTTTTTTAATACAATATGCTTGTCCATGTTTTTAATTTAATGAATTATAACAAACTTTCTGTTGAGTAAATAAAAGCAGATTGAAAAAGATATAAGCAGAAAATTAGACTCAGAAATATGAGTAGAGATACAAAATAATAAGACAATAACATGACACCAGTTTTAACGTGGTTCACCATCAAAATGGCTACATCCACCAAGGAAAATAG
The DNA here is from genome assembly GCA_007258455.2 of Sequoia sempervirens. NCBI lineage: Eukaryota > Viridiplantae > Streptophyta > Pinopsida > Cupressales > Cupressaceae > Sequoia > Sequoia sempervirens. The sequence goes on along the minus strand of VDFB02184366.1, from coordinate 6,692 downwards.
GTCATACTATTTTATTAATCATCCCAAATACATCAGTCTTCATCTACACCAAAAAGATAATAAGAAGGGAATTGTATCAACTCTTCAGAAAAGTGAAAAGACATGAGAAGAGGAAGACAAAATGGCAGTGACGATTGGGCTTCATTTCCAACAATCTCCCACTTGAAGTCCAAACCCCACTGCTGTACCCACATTCCTTGAAACTCATTGTTACTTAACTATAGTACCAAGTAACTAGTCCATTGGCCGAGCAATCTCAATGAGAATTCCAACCAGCTCAACCAAACTGACACCCTGTTCACCTTTAATCCTCTATCTCTCACTAACAATTAATCCTTCTTTGTTGCAATTAGGACCAAGAGGTCCAGCTGTAGTGTTAGGAATAGGAAACCATGGCGTGATGTCAATTAAAGTGTAGGCATTAATTTCTATCAATGAACTTAATAGGTTTGTCAACAATGCATTTAATACGAAGCTTCTTGCCCTTTATTCTAGACTCTTCTCCAACCGACTTCCACCGACATCAAACAAATTTCATGCATGTATTTTGTGACTGTAATAGGTTCTGGAGAATTCCTGAGCCCTCTATAAATAGAGGAAAATGTATTGTGGCTAATCACTCTCTAGCAGAGTCCAACTCCACAAAGCTGTTAGAAGATATCAGTTTGGTGTTTAATGTATGAGCTGCAGCTCAGTAACTAAGTGTAACGTTTTGTTTTATTTGATATAAATTTGTCTGTTTGTTCTGCTTCTCCCTCGCTCTAACAGAGGTATCGTATGGTAGACGATCCCGAGATATTGTGAGTAGTGTGAAAATATTGCATATGGGTTCTGTGATGGAGCTGCTTTATGTGAGTAACATAGGATGTGAGGTTTTGAGAAGAAACTGCAGCCATCGATGGGTTCAGTGCCAGTGAGAAGAAGTCACGCCATCAATCAGAAGCTATCACCTGTTTTTGTTGATCATGGAGAGAGAGCCAGATCTGAGAAAATCACAGTTAAAGAAAGAGATCTGAAGCTCATGGTTGTATGAGCCACACATGAAATGGAGATAAAGATTTGCTGCTGGATCGAAGGGGGAGATCATTGTAGATTAGAAGAGCCTGTCAAAGTTATTTGGAAAGCTGAAGACAGAGATTATTGGAAGTGCTTGAGCTGAGATCAAACAAGGTGTAGAAGTCTTGAAGAAGACCAGAAGATCATTAGCACCAACAAAGTGAAGCCCTTAATGGATTAAGGAAGAAATATTGTTGAATGCCGCATCATTCTGGTTTTGTATGAAAGTAATATATGTGGCCAATGGAGCCCATTAAAACTAGGATCCCCGAGCACCCGTAGTGTGACTCTATGGGAGGTGCTAAGAAAATACAAGTGTTGAGCACCTGAACCGATGATGGACTAGTAACCAAATGTGCCAGAGCTCATGGGTAGAGCATCCCAATAGCATCATGGGATTTCCTAGGTTCAATTGCTAGATCTAGACGAAGATTTTAGATGCTGCAGCATCAGTGAAAGAAACTGAGAATTTGTGGTAGAAATTAAGGGGGAGTATTTGTAGGCATTAATTTCTACCAATGAACTAATAGGTTTGTCAAAAATGCATTTAATACAGAAGCTTCTCGCCCTTTATTCTAGACTCTTCTCCAACTGACTTCCACCCACATCAAACAAATTTCATGCATGTATTTTGTGACTGTAATAGGTTCCGAGAATTCGAGCCCTCTATAAATAGAGGCATATGTATTGTGGCTAATCACTCTCTAGCAGAGTCCAGCTCTACAGAGCTGTTAGAAGATATCAGTTTGGTGTTTAATGTATGAGCTGTAGCTCAGTAACTAAGTGTAATGTTTTTTTTATTTAATATAAATTTGTCTTTTTTTGTTCTTCTCTCCCCTATTCTAACATAAAGTTTCCATAATTGCATCTGGTTTGTCACGGTGACCAGATTTTGAATCGTCCTGCACATCCTGAATCCTACCACAAAAAGCATAATATTTAATAGGAGTCATCTTGGTCATACCAAGAACATTTACTATAGCCTTCAAGTTGGCAACTACCTTTTCAATTGTCTCCATTACCATGTGACAATATGGTTCACTTTCATCCTCGAAACTTAATAATTGTTGTCCTGGTGGCATCTGTTGTAAAGCAAGAGCCAAACATCGTAACATCTCCTTTTGCCCAAAACTATGTAACCATTCTTCCAACTTTGATTGAATATCAAGAGTCAAGAACAACGAGCATCTTTATCTTCCAAGACGTCCATGGCTTCCTCACATCCACATTACCTCAGAAGCCACCGTAAAGGGTTATTGAAAAGCTCATCCACACCCATACCTAAATCCTTAGCTAATAAAAGGGAATGTTAAAAGCTCAAGAAAACTGCTCAATGAACTGCACACTTTGGCAGCCCGACCCTCTCCTCTTAACGAGGAATCTTCCTCCGCCTTGTAACCTTCATTGTAGTAGTGGATAAACACTAGGGTGCTCGAACTTCCCCTACCAGAAGAGCTTGCAAGATGATTTCTCATAGGTGGAATAATCAACCTTCTAGCACTCCTCCACGGCTACCATGGTGGCCATTCCTTGCTAATAAATCTTGTGCTTGAATAAACAAACCTGATGCTAACAAATTCTTCTATTAGATTGGAACCGCCTCTTTGAGTTGTGTGGTCATCCTCTAACACGTGTTGATGGTCTCTAGGGCGTGGTGCGGAAAACTCTATGTAACGGATCAACATTCATACTTTCACCTTCCCCGTAAATGATTCTTTTTAGTGTTCTCTAAAATCTCAAAGATCAACATGTTTACTTTGTTGCCACTCTAGTGTTTGGATTTTCAAGTGCATTCCCATAGTAGCACCTCTGGGTGCCCTAAAATTTCTCTTGTTTTCTCTTGGGCCTGCTCAAATTTCAGTGAAGATACAAATTTATGATGAGGGCACTCCCCTACTTCAGATGTCACTTTAATACCAAGCAGTATTTTTGAAGGATTACTAGATTCTAAAGCACCTTCGTGACCTAGTGCCAACTCTGTTTCTTTTGTGCATGCAATATTATCCACTGATTAATTGGAACTATTACAGACTGGAGTTTCAATGCTTCTATAACTTTTATTTGGCGAAACTAATAGCAGATTACTCTCCATATTATGAACTTGTCTCCTACAACTTTTTTTTAGTGGCGGCGATGATAATCCTTGGCACTGCTCAGCTCTAGCTTACACCCTTTCACTTGGCATCGGGAAACCTATTGGGTTTTTCCTTCTTGTACCCCACTTCGTTGTTTCTTCATCGCTAGACTAATCGACGACAAGGGTGATGCGACCTCAAAATAAGTGCACTTTCCCAACTTCAGCCCGATTACCGACTATAAGAAGCTAGGACCCATGGGCGTGTAAATTTTAAAGCCCAGAAACAAATACTAAAACACAAAATACAGAGGAAGCAAAATAATTTTAAACACAAACACACAGCAGAGTCCTTATTCCTCTGATAATTGAATTCATTACATATGGCCTCTCTTTATAGAGGTTTCACATATCAATTCTAAATATAGTTCATGCATGCACATACTGTTATAGTCAACATGCAATAACATGCAAATACAAACATTTATTAATTGTGTACTAAAAGCTGTTGCACGGAATCTTCAATTAAATGGTGAGGGCCATGCATCATTTTCCAACATACTCTCCTTTGATGCTGAGACTCACAATACGGTGCTGAAATTTGTAAACTGACATGAGCAACTCAGTGTGCAGATAGACTCTTTTAGATCACAAGGTTTTCTATTCCTTTCTCTAATATAGAGAACACTCACTATCTCTCAAATCATATGACACCTTATTTCTTTTAACACGCCAACATTTAGATTTATAAAACTTTTTAAACATACCTGTAACTTTTCTCCAACTGGATCCATCAATCCATCCATAATCAATTTTCATACAATCTTTCTCAGATTGTCCACTCCACTCTTTATTTCAACATGATTTTTCTGAATGATTCTTCAACCTACAAATTGTACAAGGATGAAGATCCCGGCATTTTTCTTTTTTATGTCCTCCCTTGTGACAATGAGAACATTCCATAAACTCCATACTTTTAGCTGATTTGCATGAACTTGTAACACTTATTACATCATTTCTATCTCTCTCACCATGTCCTAGGCCTTCATTATTTGGCCTCATTGTAAATTTTCAAAGCCTGGACAAACACAATAACAAAACACAAATACAAAAAATAGAGGAAGCACAAATATTTTACACACAAACACATGAGCTTCTTATTCCTCTGATAAATAAATTCATTACATATGGCCTCTCTTTATAGAGGTTTCACATATCAATTCTAAATATAGTTCATGCATGCACATGACTGTTACAGTCAACATGCAATAACATGCAAATACAAACATTTATTAATTGTTTACTAAAAACTATTGTACGGAATCTTCAATTAAATGGTGAGGCTCATGCATCATTTTCCAACATACTCCCCTTTGATGCTGAGACTCACAATACGGTGTTGAAATTTTGTAAACTGACATGAGCAACTCAATGTGCAGATAGACTCTTTTAGATCACAAGGTTTTCCATTCCTTTCTCTAATATAGAGAACACTCACTATCTCTCAAATCATATGACACCTTATTGCTTTTAACACGCCAACATTTAGATTTATAAAACCTTTTAAACATACTTGTAACTTCTCTCCAACTGGATCCATCAATCCATCCATAATCAATTTTCATACAATCTTTCTCATATTGTCCACTCCACTCTATATTCCAACATGATTTTTCTGAATGATTCTTCAACCCATAAATTGTACAAGGATGAAGATCCCAACATTTCTCTTTTTTATGTCCTCCCCTGTGACAATGAGAACATTCCATAAACTTCATACTTTTACCTAATTTGCATGAACTTGTAACACTTATTACATTATTTCTATCTCTCTCACCATGTCCTAGGCCTTCATTATTTGGTCTCACAACTGGCTGAATGGGCTCTCTCATTTTTTTCCCATGTTTTCTGAAACCTTTTCTCTTTTCAAACCAACCTTTGTTATCAGCTTCACATGCTGCAAAAACATTAGTTTGAGAGACATCTTCATCTTCAACTTCACATTCTTTACCTGAAGAAACTTTAGCTACATTACCCATATCAAATGAAAAACAAAAATCATTCATATCACATGCAACATCAAACACTCAATTTCTTTCTCCTCAACTTTAGCTTTCCTTCCAAATCTTCATTTTTTTTCTTGACCTCATCAAGCAGCTTCAATTTGCCTTCTAGCTCTTCACTTTTCTTTTCTAGTTCTTCATTTTTCCTTTTCACTTTTTTTAGTTCTTTTTCCAGATTTTCATTCTCACACAAATAATCACACCTTTCTTTTGAAAACTCCTTTAAGTCTTATCTATCAATTCTGAATTACAGTTTTTGAGCTTCACTAATTCTTCTATCAAACTATCTTTCTCACTTTTTAAATTTGAAGTTTTTTTCTTCACTTTATTACCAGTCTTTCCCATTGAAACAAAAAAATTAAACTCACCTTCTTGAAAAATGAATAAAACTGCACCCCTGTGACTCAAACACTTTCTATCTCCTTTGGCTATGATTTAACAGCAAACACTTGTCTTCTACAAATTTCCTTTTAAAAAAGATGAACACCAATTAATACAACAATATTTTTTACCTTACTTATGTACTTGATTGTGATCTTCTGTCAACCTTTGCGAACAACTATCTCCTCCTTTTGAATAGGCAACAATTCTTATCTGATCACTCCTTGCCAAACTTTTAGATCTGTGCTTCATGCATTGACTCTATACAACAAGTCAAATATATACCTGCAACCTTTTATTTATGCATCCTCCTTTCTAACAGCTGTTGTGACAAACTTGGGTCTTTTACTTGGCAGTAGACATAAATCTTGCAAATTTTGTATTGGCAAAAACATTCAATAATCTTACCAGCTGCAGATTAACCTTCTTAGCTGCTCCCTCTTTGACTCTCTTTTCCCCTAGCCATGACCTCCTCCTTTGTTTCTACACCCAGATCTTCAAATAGCAATCTCCAACTCAAACAACGATGATCTTTAAATTTTTGCGATCTCGACTTTGATCACTTATGGCAGCAACTTCTCCAATCTTTATTGTCTGTACTAAATTTTTACAATGATATTTGACACTTCTTTAACCCTCCGATCCAAACTGGCTTTGATACCAATTGTAAATTTTAAAGCCCAGAAACAAATACTAAAACGAAAAATACAGAGGAAGCAAAATAATTTTACACACAAACACATAGCAAAGTCCTTATTCCTCTGATAAATAAATTCATTACATATGGCCTCTCTTTGTAGAGGTTTCACATATCAATTCTAAATATAGTTCATGCATGCACATGACTGTTATAGTCAACATGCAATAACATGCAAATACAAACATTTATTAATTGTTTACTAAAAACTGTTGCACGAAATCTTTAATTAAATGGTGAGGCTCATGCATCATTTTCCAACATGGCGAGTGTCTGCCTCTAAGACTCTTCATCTTTTTGTGTTGATGATGTTGCTTCCAAGAATAAATATCCCTCACTCTCTTGTGCTTGTTGTGGATCCTGTTCTTGTCCCATCTTCTTATGCACGTTACAAAGTGTCTTCATACTTCCACAAGACTTG
>VDFB02184363.1:0-35250 GCA_007258455.2 Sequoia sempervirens | reverse complement strand
GGCGGACTTTAAAGCTTCTTAGCATTTGTCTCAACGTTTTGCCTCTTGGCAATGTCATAATATTTAGCCAAAGATCAACTTTCCACCTTTTAGGCCCTCACACTTAGCAGATTTTCGAAATTCCCCTTGGTAGGCATCAATACTTAGTAAAAATTTTGATTTTTCCTTCTTCTACATGCCTAGGCGGACTTTCCAAGGCATCTTCCACAAGCATGGCGGACTTCCTAAGTGTTTAGACATCCCATCACAAGGCTAGGCGGACTTTGGAACCTTTTTGCACTTCCTTTCTTGTGGATGGCGGACTTTCTAGGATGCTTGGACATGCAAGGCGGACTTTGAATGTGTCTAGGATGAGCATCCTTCAAGATGGCGGACTTTGGAGGAGATTAGGATGAGCTTGGGCGGACTTCAAGACTTTTTGGCACTTCCTTTCTTGCACATGGCGGACTTCAAAGGATCCTAGGATGAGCATGGCGGACTTTCTATGTCTTTTGCCATTTTCTTTAGTGCTGGGCGGACTTCACCAGCTTCCAGACTTTCCTTCATTTTTCCTTCCCACATTTCAAGGGCCTTCCTCATGGCGAATTTCAAACTTGAACAAATTTTTCACAAACTTCATCTTTTAAGAGTTGATTTTCCATGATTTCAACCTTCAGATCTGACTGGTTTTGACCTGATTTTCCAGAATTTGAATGTTTTTGGTCTGATTTTCACGCTTTTTGACTGTTTTTTTCCAGATTTTTCAATAATTTTCCAAATTTTCTCTTTGATTTTCTGAGAGTTCTATCAAGTTTTTGGAACTTCTGAGTGCGTTTTTGGAACTCGGGATCTTTCTAAATATAGAAACTTTCCAAAAATAGAAACTTTCTAAAAATAGAAAAAGCAAACCCTAAAAAATAGGGAACGTTGTTTGGTCCAAAAATGCCAAAAATGAAAAATCGAAAAAGCAAGATTTCCTAAAAAGTAGGAAGTCTCAGAATTGGCCGAATTCACAGTCGATCTTCGTCTCCTGGGCCTTCTGAGCGCTTCCATGACGTCTACGCACTGATTCAAGCATGAATTACTGACTTGGCTCAGGTAACTCTCGGCAAACTGACCTGAAACTCTTAGCAAAGTGATCTCACGAAACCGTTGCAAGGAGACAGAACCCTAAAAACTAGCAGGCAACTGGGGGTCCCCATTGGCAATGGGGCGATGTGTGAAAAGGTCACAACATCTGGCGACTCCACGTGGGGAATGTTCCTGAACATTCCAAAGATAATATCCACTTCAAATCCGGAATCTTGAATTAATTCTACCTAATTTATCCTTTGACCAAGAAGAGTACTCAAAAGGGAAGAGAAGTCCTAAACTGTATCAAGATATCTTATCCTTCAATTATAAGTGTGTGCACATGGGTTTATTCCTGCCTCTTAAGACCAACATGACTCTTTGGCTTCGTGATGGCTTTCCAGTATATTTTTGGTCTTAGCTCCAAAAGCATCCTTGGATAGAGCCTCGCTGCCAGCGAGCGTCCATAGCCCCGGCGAGGTTATCTGCTATAATCTCACGGAGATTGCTCTACTTCCAGCGATTTATTTCTTTTGTTTTGATTCTTTGGTACACCTGTAGAGATGTCCGCACACCCAAAAGCCAAGTGTTTTGATTTTTCATTCTTTTCTTTTGATTCATTTTGATATTCTTTTCTTTTCATATATTTCCACACTTTGGCCTGTAAGCAATGAAGCTTACCTGGGTTTGAGCATTATAGTGGCGCTGAAGCAAGACTTCTGATTACCTTCTAGCCAACAACTTCACCTAGGAGACCATAATGACTCAGAGAACTCTTTTAAGTGTGTGAAATGTAATAACTGTAAGATCCGGTACCAAGACACAATAGATGACTTTCTTCCCAGTCAAGTACTACCCTCGACCTTAGGACACTCCAGAGACAATTAATCTAGGATTCGTAGATCTTCCATAAATGTTTACCCGAGGAATACTCACAACCTTCCTTAGCAAGGTCAAACCAAAATGTGTGCGTGTAAGCAACATCACCCTTCTCGCTGAATGGGACACCCTCCTTATTGAAAGCAACACAAAGCAAAGCGAAACGAAAGCAAACGGGAAGCAAACAACTAATCTAAGGAAAGCGAGGAAAAACAACTAATCTAACGGAAGCAAAAACAAAACCCGAAAGCAACTATTCTAACTATACACAAACAAGCTCCATCAAGGAACTTAAGGTAGGAAATAATGTTTCAGAAATTGCCCGTTAACGGGCAGTGGGATGTCTTCCCCAGTCAAGGTCTTCAACTTAAATGCATTTCCTCCCAATATCTGAGCAATCTGGTATGGTCCTTTCCACAAGTTGTCAAACTTATCGTGATCTCCTCTTCGTTCATGGGCTTTATCCCAATATAGGACCAGGTCAGATATTCTGAAAGACTTCGTTGTAGCACGTTTGTCAAACCATCGTTTGACAATTCCTTGATGTTTGGCAAAGTTTTCGAGAGCTTGATCTCTCTGTTCCTCCAGTAGTAACAATTGTGAAAGACGAATCTGCACTCTATCATCTGGGTCTAAATATTCGTGCATGAACCTGAGTGTTGGAATTCTCAGTTGGATGGGAAAGACGGGGTCTTGCCCATAAACTAAGTGATATGGAGAGGTTCCCAATGACCTCTTGGCTCTTGTCCTGTCTGCCCATAGAGCAAACCTAAGTTGAGAATGCCAATCTCTCGGATTCTGATCCAACAATTTCTTGATGACATTGAGCAGATTCTTGTTCGTGGACTCTGCCAGTCCATTACCCTGGGGGTAATAATTCGAAGAAAACTTTAATGTGATCCCGTAATCAAATGCCCAATTTGAAAACTTTAATGAAGTGAATGCGGACCCATTGTCACAAACAAGGGCCTTAGGGCAACTGAATCTGGTAATGATATGTTTGTCTAAAAACTTGATTACTGCATTTTTGGTACAATTCTTCAGTGCTTGTGCCTCAGACCATCTGGTACAATAATCTGCTGCTGTCAAAATATAGCGGTGTTGTGCTGAAGATGGTGGGTTTATCATGCCGATAAAATCAAGTCCCCACATTGCAAATGGTTTCACTTCCGTGATTGGCTGTAATGGCATAGCGGGATTCTTTTCACGGGTTGCAGTAATTTGGTAGGTGTGACAGGTTTTAACATGCTCATATGCATCTTTGAACACAGAAGGCCAATAGTACCCTGCTCTTAAGATCTGATAAGCTATGGCCTAACTTCCTCCATGTCCTGTCCCGAACTTAGAATGGAAATGTTCCATAATTCTCTTAGCTTCATCATTTCCCACACATCTCAAGTAAATCCCCTCATGATTCTTTCTATGGAGAACTGAGCCCTGGAGCATATAGCGTTGGCATTTGAGCTTGAAGGCTCGCTTTTGTGCGGGATTCATTTGTGCAGGATACTTGTGGTTTGTCAAGTAGGCGATGATATCGTAGTACCACTCTTTTGGAGGAGTGTCGGTTAATACATATGTCTGCTGCACTAGGCCAGGCCCTTCAATGGCCATTGTTTGGGCTAGAGCTTGTCCGCGGACCAGCTTCATCGGCTGCAACTCAATATCGTACTCTTGGATAGTGGCGGCCCACTTTCCTCTTCTCTCTCCTAGCTCATTCTGCATTAAGAGTGTCTTAACAGCCGCATCAGGAATGATGGTGAAGACCTTACTCAAGATATAATGCCTAAATTTTTTGATGGCCTTTACCAGCGCATAGGCCTGCTTTTTGATACTTGGATATCTTAATTCGGCATCTTTGAGAGGTGAGCTCATGAAAGCTATAGGATGCTCATCCCTCTCTTCGGTTCTCTGGGTTAACATTGCTGCATAGGAATGTTCTGATGCAAAGGAGTACAAGTAGAAAGGCTTCGTATAATCTGGGCTAACCAAGACAGGAGCATCAATGATAGCCTGCTTGATTTCTTCAAATGCTTTCTTTGTCGGCGTGGTCCACTCCATTTTCGCATCCTTCTTAGCATTTCATTCAAAGGTTTTACTATTTCAGCAAAACCGGTGATAAATTTTCTAACAAAATTGATCTTCCCGAAGAAAGATCTCAGTTCTTTTTGGCTAGTAGGCAAATGAATCCTTGATATTGCCTCTACGCATTCAGGATCAATCAATATTCCTTTCTCAGTGATCAGGTGACCTAGCAGTTTTCCTTCGGTGACCCCGAAGATGCATTTCTTTGGATTTAAGGAAATCCCATACCTTTGGCATCTCTAAAATACCTTCCTCAGGTCTTCCACATGGTCCTCTCTCTTCTTTGAGAACATTGTCAGATCATCCATGTAGATGATTATACATTTTCCAATCAAATCCTGGAAGGCGATGTCCATGGCCCTCTGAAACGTGGCTCCTGCATTAATTAGCCCAAAGGGCATTCTCTTGTAGGCGAAGGTTCCCCATTTCGTTGTGAACGCCGTTTTCAATCTGTCTTCATATTCTACTAGGACCTGGTTATACCCCGAATATCCGTCCAAGAAGGACATCATTCGTGAACCATTGACAATCTATAACACTTCATCAAGCGATGGCAGCGGGTAATTATCCTTTTCAGAAGCTCTATTGAAATTCCGGAAATCCACACATAGCCTGATTTCTCCGTTTTTCTTACGCACTGGGACGAGATTGGCGACCCACGTTGAGTGGCGCACTGGGAAAATGATTCCTGCTGTCAATAATTTCTTGACTTCCTGATGAATGAGTGGTTCCAACAATGGATTAACTGGTCTCTGGCGCTGCCTGAAAGGCTTACTTCTTGGCTTGAGCGGAATTGTATGCGTGATAATAGAAGTATTATAGGTCTTCAGATCTTCGTAGCTCCATGCTATGACGTCAGGGAACTGTCTCAAGCTATGAATAATTCCCATCTTCTCTTCGGGTGTGCAAGTCTTTCCTATGCATACATTTCTAGCTTCGCACTCTGATCCTAGGTTCACTTTCTCATACTGATCACCTTCAATCCTTTGACTTTTCATCTGATCAATTTGATCTTGATCAAATATTCTCTCTAATTGTATCATCCCCCTTGGAATGATATTTGTCTTTAAGTTCAGGATACCATCCTCATCAAATTCGGCTTCCTTTTGAGTTTCTTCCTCATCAATAACTTGTGCTGCAAAAACATCGGAATTTGTTAAAAATTCACGAATGTGGTCATCATCCTCAAAAACCTGGAAGTTTGTAATATTATCTGGAATAGATGGAAGGGACGACAGCTCCACCGTGAACTGACTTATGCCATCCATGGCTAGCGGCTCCAGTGAACTAGCTACTTGTGCCAAAGAATTTGCTACTTGATTATTTGTTCGGTTCATGGATTGAATATTGAAAGCATCAAAGCTCTCAACAATATCCCACACTCTGTTGCGGTAACAAGTCAATCTTTTATTATGGCAAACATATTGTTTCTTTATCTGCTTCACGACTATTTCCGAGTCTCCAAGAGCATGCAATACTCTTGCTCCTTTTCTAAGTGCTAGCAGTAACCCATGAATCAGAGATTCATATTCTGCTACATTGTTCGTGCATGGGAACTCCAATCTGTGAGCAGCAAGATATACCTCTCCTTTCGGACTGATCAACTCGAAACCAGCTCTAGCTCCTTTCTTCGATCGGGATCCATCAAACTTTAAGATCCAAACTTGTTCTTGTTGTGAAGACTGGAGTTTGTAGGTTTTCATTTTCTTCTTGATGCTCTTGCTCAGGTTCCATTTCCTGTATTCTCACTGAGGAAAAGCCATCGATGTGATTGACTTCTACATGATCTGAAAAACCTAATGTCCGTGGGATACTTCTCTGCACTTCTTTTATGGCCCTATGGCACATCTTGCCAATGAATTCTGAATGAGTTGTGTTATGTACTCGACACCAATTTGGTAACAACAAATCTTGAATATGAATGTCTTCTTGCAATTCCGTCTTCATTTGGACACTCCTCCAAACAAAGTTTCTGAAACTTTCGAACATTCTTCTATCACTGTCTTGGGAGCTCTCCCCATTCGTGGAGTCAGTTATCTGATTATTTCCCTGGATTGATTCATGCGGCATGAGAACTTCATTTGTTTTAGGCCTGTAAGTGCCTAAATCTGTCTCTAAAAACAATATCTCATTGTTCTCTCTGTATTCAGTAATCATTAACTTGAGCCTTGGTGTGCTATCAATCCTTATTTGGTTTGGGACTCCTTTCCATGGCAACCACATATGGGAAAAGTCTGTAGCATTATACCCGTTCAGTCTTCTCGCCCAGTCTCTACTCAAGAGCATGCCGTACCGGTCAGGGATATCCACCACTAAAATGTCTATGCAGCTTTGTATTCTTGGGTCTGCCGCTAACTGCATGTAGATATTGTTTAATTCTCCCATAACTGGGACTTCCGTTTTATCTAACTGTGTGACCTTCTTGTTGGTTCTTGTAGGTACAAGTCCCAACCTGTGGTAGATCGCGAGTGGCATCACGTTGCTTGAAGCACCAGAATCCACTAGGTAGTTGTGTAGCATTTTACCAAATATCCTGATTGACAATAAAAATGGGGCAGGTTCGTCCTTTCCCTGGTAGAAGACTATCGGATGTTTGTCCTGCTTATTGGTATCTTGATTCTTCTCTTTCTGATTTCTAGGCACAATGTCTTGTCTTGGCAGGGTATGCGGTTGCTCATTTGCTAGGACTTCTTGTCAAAAAATATCCGTGTCCATAAGAACTTCTTCTGGTGACATGTCCTTTTGACTAGAACTCCCAGACGATGCCTGGGTCATCTCTACAACACCAGAAGGTTGTTGTGGAGCAACAAATATATTGCCCGTCACTTCTGATTCGGCAATGTTAGTGTTTGCTGGAGCATTGGGTACTCCTCGGTTTGGCACATTTTGTGGAACATTTCTTGGAACAACTGCTACGGTCAAACTGCCCAAAAGTGTTTCCCGAATCTCAGGAATTCTCATTAGCTCAATCAGAGGTAAGTTAACTTTCATCTTTTTAAATTCTTCTAATACACATGAACTTAACCTCTTTAACTCTTCTCGGGGACGGTCTTTTGGCTGAGCCTGAATCTGTTCCACTTGAGGGTTCACTTGTCTTGTTTGCCCCGTTTGGGGAGCGGTAGCTTGTCTAGTTTGTTCCGTTCGCGGAGCGATGACTTGTCTTGCTCCACTTGTCTGAGTATTTTGTTGATGGTATTCCGGCGAATCTCTGGGAAGAGATGGCACGTTGGTAGCATTCGGATTCGGCGGGGTCTAGAAATTGTTTGGTGGCACAGATGAAGTCAAAGGCTCATTCTGACGATGATTCCTTTGGTATATCCTAAATGGATTTCCAGCCGCCTGTTGAAGCACTTCTCTGGTTCCTTCTACCAGAACGCTATTGTATAGTGGAGGGAAATTGTAACCATTGACCGTAACTGGCTGATTAGATGGGTCTTGAATCCCTGGTTCATCTTGGTATCTTGGTGCCTCCACTGGGCCCTTTGCAGATGCAGGAGGAAACCTCTGATCTTGTTGGTACCGTGGATATTCCTGGGGAGGAAATCGAGCATTTTCAATCACAAGGGCTTGATCATACCTCGGTGCAGGAACTAATTCATAACCGGTTATTGGAGGATCTTTCGCCTTTGAGTTCCTTCTTTCACTTCTAAAAATATCGGCGGCTACCTGGAACTCACGACAATGTAACTCGGAGTGTTGGTCTGTGTTATGCAGCCTGCACCATCCTGATAGTGCTGCCTCAGCTAGGAATACCTTGTTCGCGGGACGATTGTCAGTTGGTGGATTATCCAAGGGTGACGGTACAGTACCATTGTTAGGTCCAGTGTTCCAGGGCTTCTTTGGGAAGCCTGAGTTATTATTCTGGGGACCTTGATTATTCCCTTGATAATTTTGATTGTCCCTTTGATACCCGGAATGACCTTGACCTTGATAATTTCCCTTAGGTGCCTGATAACTTTTCTAAAAACTTTGAATTTGGCTATTTTGTCCCTTCAAATAGGTGACTTCAGTAGACAACATTTTGACTTGTTCAATCAAGTCTTTCATTTCATCCTTCTCTTCTTGAGTCCGCGTCGAAGTTGGCGCGTTCTGAAGATATATGGGCTGAGCTGGTGGTACTTGGGACATAGGTGCTCCTGGATGGATGACTATTTGATTGCCCATTGGAGGAACTGGGTTCATCATAGGCGTTTGATGGGCCAACGCCCGATTAATATCTTGGATTTGATTTTGGGAGGCTGCGTTTCCCAAGTAATTGAGTGGACTAGGAGCCATACCTACTCCTAGACCAGTGCTAGTTGTAATTGCCGCAGCATATGCTCCCTTCAAATCCACTGGGAGTTGATTGGTTGATTTCACAAACATGGCAGTAAGGCGATCCAAAGCTTCATAATATATGGGCAGTGCCGCTGCATTGTCTAACAAGTAAGGATCTCTCAACCTTGTATAAGCTTTGTGGAATCTATTATTAAAGGTGCTGATAGGCTCGTGTTCTTGTCTTTTGATCTCCACAAATTGCCTATATAAATTAGATGGGGAAATAGGTGGCCTGAATTTCTCTAAGAAAGCAGTCTTCATCTGTTGCCAAGTGCGGATGGAGTTGGCGGGCAAATGGATATACCAATATGAAGCCTCCTCATCGAATGTGTAGGGGAACAACCTACAGGCAACATCTTCTTCTTGGATATCTCTATTTTGGAGAAGATCCTCGAAAAGCTTGATATGTTCGTCCGCAGTGTGGTTCAGGTCACCATTATGAAATTTGGAACAAAAGTGTTCCGGATTCTTCGGTAAATCATGGTAAACACCAAACGTCATGGGCGACGCATCAGCTGGACGCCACGCCATTGGAGCGTTTGGGTGGTTTGCTTGAACTGGTTGAACTGGTTGCACGGGTTGTGCAGCCACTGGAATTGGTTGACAGTCTGGAAAGAGACCAAAAGGAACTCCCTCGCTTGGTGCTTCTTCACTGGACCCAACTGCGCTAGATGCTGCCTCCTGTGATGCTTCAGATTTCTTCTTCTGCCTATTCCTGTAAGGCGACAGCTCTTTAAATTCTTTAAAAGAATTTGGAGTGGATCTAGTAATCCTTCGAAGTCTATTTGCTGAGAAAGAGCCGATTCGATCCAACGTGCTCCTCAATCTTGTTGAGGTGGTGCAGGAGCTGCTTGATCCGCCTGTTGGTTCGCTTGTCGGTTTTGTTCTCGTTGAAGAGCTTCAAATCTTTCGACAAGGAGATCCCTTTGAATATTGAATTCAATTCGTTGTGCTCTTTCTTCTTCTTCCTCAAGAATATAACGCATGCGAAACCAATCAGGAGCAGTTCTTCTCACTTGCCACGCGAGGCTGAATAGTTCGGTGATGATATCCTCCTGTTCGTCGTGAAAACCCAGGTTAGGTTGTAACACAGGCTGAGGATCTTGATCAGGATCAGGAATGTTGGCCGGGAGCCCCATTCTTCATCTTACTATCAACACTTGGATTTGAGGATGAGCTTGTAGCAAATGATCGTTCTATCTCGTCAAAGGTTTGCTTCAGACGATCGATTTTCTGCCTTATCAAATCTTTCTGGATTTCTTCCTCAAATCTTTTTCCCTTTTCTTCTTCTCTATATAGGGACTACGACATATTAGTGCCGTCGGCTGTGTCTTTGAAGCTAAGTGTATATGGCGGTCAATATGCATTTGGGGTTGTCTGAAGTTTGTTCAGGTATGAAGAGCTCATGTGTGGTAGTTCCGTCATCACCTACCCTCAGCTTTATAACTGATCACTTGGAGTGTAGTAGCCCTCCTTCTAGCACCAATTCTATGTTGGTGCCTAGGAGGAGAGGCAAAAGAGTCTCCACAGATAACAAAATTTGATAGGACCTGGAGTTCCACTTCTCAGTTGTTCGCGTCAAGCCCTCCTTCTAGCGCCAATTCTATGTTGGTGTACGTTTTATCATCCACTGGCGGACCTACGAAGATAAAATGTCAAAGACACTCTATCCTCTCTTGAAAAACCACCGCGTATGCTAAGATTGCGAGAAGATCATATGGCGATTCCAAGGTTTCTTTAGTCGGGTCTCGACGTGTGGATAAGCTCAATGGCCGTTGTGATATGCTAGTAATAAACAAGGGGACTTACGTAAGAAAATCTTCACAAGTTTAGGACTTAGGGAATTTATCATTGAAGGCTTTCAATTAGGACTTTCAAGGGATCTCAAAAAAATGGCAAAAGGATAGGGTTTAGGAGGTCTAGTCTATACCTAAGAACTCAAGAGACAATAAAGAGGGCTTCGGTGAAGGAATAAACCACACTTTGTTTAGCCTCTGCGGAACAACCTTACAAAATGGAATTTACAATGCCAAAGGTTCTTGGCGATAATGGTACTGGAAGCACACCAGACAGGAACAAGTTAAAGTTCCACAATTGAGCTGATTTAACTTTACGCTTTTCAGATACAATCATCATTGAAGAAAGCGCAGGCTACACTTCACCCATTGAATCATCTGATCAATCTCTCATTCAATTAATAAACTTTAAGAAACAAATTCTACCTAAATCAACTTGCTTTGGTCTGTAGGAGAGATGTACAGCTAGGCACTGATAAAGGGTTGTTCGAGATGATCATGCAGGGGCTTTGTTGATGAGAATGAATCTCGATGCGGCAATCTCGGTAGATATACTGCAGGTAGAGGGGTGAGGGCGTGGGTTTGTGTAGGTTTTGGAAGTAGATGGAGAGATTAAAACAATATCAGCAGTAAGATTATACAACAAACCCTAAATTCGGTTTCCCAAAATAACAAGAGTCATCAACTATAAATAAAGTATCGATTAGAAGGCGATTAAAGTATATTCCCAAGGCATCCCTTATCGCCGGAAGCAGCATTCGTTCTGAATCTGTGAACCTCTATGACTTATCATTGTAATGGCGACATGCTGATCGAATTCAGACATCAGTTCTCTGCACATTTGGCAAAGGTATTTGCCCATTCTGCTTCATGCTTCCTAAAGTCATTCCGGATGGCGGAAAGACCTGCCACTCTCGCAAAATCCTTTCTTAGAAGTGGTCCAGCAGTCGAGAAGAAAACCTCTTGAACCTTTCGTTTCAGCTCCTCCAGCTGCATATCCTTTTCTCGGACAATCTCTTGATCAAACATTTCTGCAGCTGTCATGTGAATTTTCTCCCGAATGTCCTTTACCTGCTCCTTGATTCTAAGTCCATCCACTTTTGCCTTCTCCAAAACTTCCCTACGTATAGTTACTGCCCAAAACCAGTGATTGAAATCATATGCTGCTCCTGCAGCAATCACCTTTCTGTCGACCAACTCCTCTCTTGGAGTGCTCTTCAATAGCCTGAGGCATGGAATAAGCCTCACCTGCATATCCGGAATACCTTCCCATGTTTCCGCCATATCCATAAGTCTAGAAAGGAAGCATGAGGTTTTCCCATAAGCAAGTGCCAGTTTCTCCATGAACAATGCCGCTTCTGTGCCTTCGCTCGCCATCCAATCCTGAGCTTCTTTGGCCGTCACCATCCCGTGCTCGACATCCCTGGTCACCTCCTGTGATGAATTGAGGAGAGGAGGAACAATCGCATTACCCTGATCAAGTGGCTGGGTCAAATGCTGTATGTATTCCTTAAGACGTTCAACCTCCTTCTTATACTCTTTTTTCTTAGCCACTTCCTTTTCCAGTCTCGCTTTGATGGTCGAGACAGAATTATCTAATTCCTCCACTTCTTGACCTTTTGAGGTCGGGCCAAGATCAACAGTGGTTATGGCATATTCCTGAGGAGTGATCTCATCTCGTGGCTTGTCCACCGTGGGTACTGCAATGTGTACGGAACGGTTGCCTGCCTCGTTCCTCTGAATGGTGGAGAATTTCTTGGCAGGCTTCTTGATTGCGACTTGCTCCAACCTTGCCAAGAAATCGACAGTATCATCCTCCTCTTCTTGAGCTTCTGCAGGTACCTAAATTTTCATCCTTTCTATCAGCCACTCTGGAATGGTCGGCTGCTCAATTCCATCCTCTACCTGAACCTCTTCCTCATTCGGAACATCCACAACCCCTTTGAGAGCGGAAATCATTCCCTCCTCGAAGTCATTATTCCAGACTTCTATCTCATTGTCTGAACCTAAGATTTTTGTGCCCGTAGGTGACGAAGGCTCTTCATCATCCAGCTGAATAGGTTCATCGTTCTCTTCCTGAACTGCAGGAGGTTCAAGTATCTCTACCAAGGACTCGTCTATAGTAGCCACCAGCTCGTCAATGTTTCGAGATGTTGCTGAACGAGATGGTTCGCCCTTATGTCTTTTATGAACAGGTTCAGCACTTGGCACTACTTCCTTTTCTCTCCGATCCCGACCAAGTCCTAATGGGATGCACCGGCATTAGAAGAATATGATTCTGACTCGCTCAGTAGATCATATGTTAGCGTGATTCCTCTCTGTCTCAATTCTTGGGCATGATAGTCAACCCACCACTGAGAGTATTTAGTCACTGGTCTCATTAAGGTTGCCAAGTCTGCGTGCTCATGTTCTGACCATTTCACTGGAGGGAGAGGTCGGCTTTCCTCGAAGCGTGGCTGGATGTGATTTCCATCATCTTGTAACTGATCAGGCACCTGGCAAAACTCAATTGCCCTCGCGCAGTCCCAAACGACATCACGGGACCCACATTCTCTCCGTCCGACTTCTGTACTCGCCGGCAACATTTGCCCAGAAATCTTCCAGTTCCATTCTGTGCTTGTACTTTCTCCCCTCTATTGTCCGAATACTATGATGCGGGTCAAAGTTGACCCTGGACTTGTAGGCTGTGAATGGATACCACTGGATCTCCAACCTTGCACTCTCGGCTGCCTGTGCCGATGGACAATACTCCAACATGTTCCCAATGAAAAATGGGAATGTGACAGATGCCTTCTTGGTTGGCCTCTAGATGCTTTGATATTCCTCTAACTGTCTCAGGACCTCGAGCAAAATCATCCGATTTGTCGGATAGATGGGCAATTTATAGGGGTTTCCAGTAAATCCCTGGATCCTGATATATGTGAATTTGAGCTGGATGAGCAGAGATCGCGTAAAACCCTACTGATAGACTTTAAACCTCGTAGCTCTGACCTCGATACGCGTCCTCACAAGCTGGTAATATGCATTAGGAAGGCATCATGCACCCTCCTAAAGTGAGACTTCTCCTTCAATTGGAGCTGTGGGTAGCAGTCGTAAGGCCTGAGTTCGTTCTCCCCGTTGCCAACTTTGCCATTGCAAATTAGCCCTAGATACTTGTATGATCTGGCCAACAGGTAGACAACATACGAACTCATATGGAAAGACTTAGTCTCTTCGAGGTTGATCAATTGCTCGTGGAGGTTGTCACTTATCATCCGTGACCAGTTGAACATTTTGACGCCAGAAGTAATCTCGTCTATGAAATAGTACATCCAGCTCTCGAAAAAGGCACCCTGGGGGTTGCCAGCTATTCTGTTTAGCATCAGGATGATGTCTCCAAAATCTTCCTTGAAATCTGTCCGGCGAGGTCTCTTGGGCATCTTCTTGATTGATGGCTTAGGCTTGTCCATCCATACTTTGTTAACTGTTGTGGCGCACAAATCGGGTTTGCTATCATATAACCTCTTGGCTTCTTCCTTGGTCTTATAGACCGTCCGTGAATGTTCTGGGATGCCGAAGGTTTCCTGGATCGCCACTTCGCCCAAGTGTGCCAAGATTCTTCCATCAGGTGCGATGATTTGCCTCTTCTGAGCATCATAGTGGATAGCACACTCCATCAATTCTGCACAATCCATTGCCGGTGGGAATCCAACTGCCTGGAAAATCCCGTTTCTGACTATCCGTCTGGCTATCGGTGTGGGAAGTCCCTTCTGCCCATAACTCTTTTCTTAAACTCATCAAAGTCAACATGTCCGAGATCGGTGTCCACGACATTCTTCTATTTTGAAATGACTTTGGTCTCCCGCTGAGCACCTTTGCTGGCGAACTTCATTTTCAGCTTCTTTGATTTCCCCTGCCGTGGTCGTCAACCTGCAGTCCAAAAGATTAACATTAATACAAAGACTTTTTCAAATAATTAAATCTCATGCCTTGGATTCGAAAATTTACTTTCAACTGGTTAAATAATTAAATTGTTGCGAAAAAAGTAAGCTGAAAGTAAATGGACGAAGTTAAGATTTTGGCCAGAACTTTCGCCAAGATGAAATGACAGAAGAAGAATGGCGAATTTATTTGATTGAACATCAAACCTCAATGAAGAACTGCTGGCTGCAAATCGGATTTAAATTCTGATTTTTATTCCAAAAAATCAATTAATGAAGTGCGCCCCTCTTGCACAGAAGAATTCAAAAATAAATCTTTTCCTTTCCCGCGAAAATTCTTCCTCAGCATAACATTACTTCACCCTCTGGAGAATTCGATCTTGCCTACTGAACAATCAACTGTCTAAGAATTCCGAGAGATATTAAATTTCTCTTCAGCTGTGTGTGAAAAAATGAGTTGCTGAAACTCATTATAATGCTGAAGAGCTTGATTTGTTTTAGCAACTGCCATCTTCTCTCTTGATCTCGATTTGTTCTCATTTATTCAAACAGGCAAGTTTCCTTTTATTTTTTGAAAAGAATCAGTCTCGAGCTTATCCAAGCAAATCTCACCGATCTTCAAAAATTCGATTTTTTAAATAATTATCTTTGATTTTTTCGAATTTTGAAAGAGACATTAAATATTTAATTAAATTCATGGCGAATTTAATTTTGCTCATCGGATTTCATCTCTGGCCGACGTACTTTATTTTCTTCCGAAACATTTCTGGCAAATTCGATTTTGTCCAAGGCATTTTAAATTTTCGAGTAGTTGAAAATAAATTATTAAAATATTAAAATATTTTAATTTATTCCAACCCGTTCGTTTTGGACCCATGGCTATTTTGATTTTCTCTTCGTTTTCTTTGGCTAAAAGTTTATTTTCCAATTTTGTCCTTAATTTCGTCTAGCCAAGTCAAAATTTAAGCCATTCCGTCGTCAAATGTTATGCCAGATCCCTATTTTTCTTTGCCGAGGCGAAATTTTAATAGCACTGAGCCTATTTTCTTCTGCCAAAGTCAAATTTTCTCTTGCTCAGTCGAAATTTTCTAGGCAAAATCCTTGCCTGGATGTCTTTATCGGGCGAATTTCTGTGATGCTTCACAAATTTCCATCTCTTTTGGCCAAGGGTGAACTCTCCTTTCTCTTTGCCTTGTGCGTTTTTCTCTAGCCAAAGTTGTCAACTTCTTAACATTTCCTCCAGACACCCATACTTAGGCAAATTTAATTTCTCTTCCACCTTTGTGCTAGGCACACGTCATTTTTGTCTTTGCCATAGCCAAACTTCTTTAGCACTTGTCCTTTCAAACTTAGCACTTAGCTTCTCGAAAATGTCATGATACTTAGCCAAAATCTCCATTTTTCATCTTTTACCCTCTATACTTAGGCAAATATTCGAATTTTTTCCTTGGACTAGGCACCAACACTTAGCAAAATCATTCTTTTTCCTCTTCATGTGCTTAGGTGGACTTCCTTAGCACCTTGGACAAGTATGGTGGACTTCTTTGACACCTTGCTAACCGCTTCCAAGTGTATGGCAGACTTCATTAGCATCTTGGATGTCCTTCTTTGAATATGGCGGACTTTGAAGACTTCTAGGATATGTGAGGGTGGACTTTCCAACCCTTTGGCACTTTGCTAAACATTTTATCCCTCGGAAATGTCATAATATTTAGCCCAAGATCGATTTTCCACCTTTTTAGGCTCTCACACTTAGCAAATTTTCGAAATTCTCTTTGCTGGGTACCAACACTTAGTGAAAATTTTGATTTTTTCTTCTTCCACATGCCTAGGCGGACTTTCCAAGGCATCTTCCAAGTGAAGGCGGACTTTGGAACCCTTTGGCATCTCTCTTTAAAGTGGATGGCGGACTTTCTAGGAGGCTTGGACATGCATGGGCGGACTTTAGAGGATCTTTGCACTTCCCCCTAGTGGCATGGCGGACTTTAGAGGAGTCTAGGATGTTAAGGGCGGACTTTGTGAGCTCTTGGCACTTCCTTCTTGATGCTAAGGTGGACTTCATAACCCTTTGGCACTTCCTTCTTAACGTGCGGACTGTGCTGTTGGAGCTGCGCTTCGGACTTTGCGCGCTGCGGAACATATTTAGGGACGCCGGTGCTCCGGGCTGTTGGCGCTTTTGAATTGATTTTTTACGGCGACTTTTTGCTTGAATCATTTGGTTTTGGGCTGATTTTTCAATTTTTGAACCCACGAGTGCGTTTTTGGAATTCGAGACCTTTCCAAATATAGAAACTTTCTAAAAATAAAAAAAGCAAACCCTAAAAAATAGGGAACCTTGTTTGGTCCAAAAATGCCAAAAACGAAAAAAGCGAAAAAGTAAGATTTCCTAAAAAGTAGGAAGTCTCAGAATTGGCCGAATTCACAAGCGATCTTCGTTTCATGGGCCTTCTGAGTGCTTCCATGACGTCTACGCACTGATTCAAGTATGAATTACTGACTTGGCTCGGGTAACTCTCGGCAAACTGACTTGAAGCTCTTAACACAGTGATCTCACGTAACCGTTGCAAGGAGACAAAACCCTAAAAACTAGCGGGCAACTGGGGGTCCCCATTGGCGATGGGGCGATGTGTGAAAAGGTCACAACACTGTGTAGAGCCCACTCAGAATCTTCTCATTTGCCTTGAAATCAGGGTGGCATTGGAATGTTGGATTGAGGAAATATGCAATTGCATGTAGGGACTTGTGAAGCTAGAGGTGCCATTGTTTATAAATGATTTCCCAAATGGGGCGATACTTATCATCAACTCCATCATAAATGGATCTAATGACCTCCTTGGCCCTATCCATGCCCTTATATATGTAGCCCATTGCGAGCTTCTCCCCATCGACAACTTGTAGGAGAACCACTCAAGGCTTTGTGAACTGCAATTATTGTGAAACATTAGCATATGTACAAGTCAACAAAAATAAGCAAATAAAATAAAAATAGGAATGAAAATATAATGTAGAATTGCATTTACTTGTACGATTTCCGTAATCCGTATCCAAAAACCTTGCTTATCAAAAATCCAATTTTCCACATCTTCCCCTACATTGGTTTTAGCATATGATGAGGAAGTCCACTCCTCACTAATTAACATGTGCTTCAAAGCTCCCTTTGGTTACAACAAGGATTGCAATGTGATGAAATTGGTAGCAAATCAAGTTATTCTAGATTGAGCCAACTCCTTCTGCCCTATGAATTGCCTCATTAGGTTGAGGACCCATGTGTGATTGAATATGAATTTACAAGTATTTTTTGCTTTCTCCACACATGCTTTGATCCATGCAATCTTGCCAAGATCCTCCAATATGAGGTCATAGAAATGACCAATACAGGGAACCCAAAATAATAATGTGTGCCTATCCATTAGTAGTCTACCTACAACAACATAATTTGCTGCATTATTTGTAAATATTTGCACCACATTCTCCTCACCGACATCAACCAAGATTCCCTCCAAAATTTTGCAAAGGAATTCAACATTTTTGGTGTTCCCTAATGCATCAATAGATTTGATGAACACTGTGCCACCTGAGAAAGAAACAAAATCAAGGATTTTATAAAGAATAAATAAAAATTCTTAATTACTAAATCGATGCACTATAGGAAGTAAAATCACTTGAGAAAGAACAAGAAAATTGAGCAATATTCTATTTTTTTTATTCGTCCAACCATCAGTCATGATGGTGCAACCTGTCTTCCTCCATATGTGTCACTGTTCCTCTATTGTGGCTTTCAAATCAGCCACCTTTTGTGACAAACTGGGGCCCTTTTTCTCCTCATCAGTAGGGGTTTTCAGCCCCACCCCACAAACAGTAATGACATCAACCATGTTTTGTCAATAAGTAGACCTGACACAAATAAATAAAATAAAATAAGTATTGTAAAATGGATAATTTAAATTAGAACTCGACATATCTCTAAATATAAAAATTCAAGAGACAAAGAATCGAGCTATATATTAAAAAAAAAAAAAAAACCTGGCTGCATGGAATGAAATGTTGCAATAGAACCAAAAGTCTCCAATTGCACTTTTAGTTGCATCATGTTTATCTTTGTTCCAATCTATGCTCTCAAGTGACGGTTGGGAAACTAGAGTAGTGCCTGGAAAAATATATGAATCCAACCTAGATGCACTAACTCTAGTCCCAATGCTAATATTGCCATAGCCACTACCACTAGCATTAGCACTACAAGCACCCGAAGATGGAGGAATGGAAGAAGACGTGTCTCTAGTTCCATGAATGGCTGCCATCTCCCCTCTTTGCCTCTTTTTTAGTTCTTTTTGCTGCTCTAAGATTTCCAATTGAACTTGCACTTCATGCATAACCTTAGCAGGCACTTTTGGGCATGGATTAACATCTTGGCCTGGTATATGTGCAAGATGGTATTTCAATCTATTAATGCTTCCCTCGAGCATAGTTGTTTGCAATGAAAACAAGTTACCTCCTTTCTTTCGCCTAGGGGTAACAATGGCATGTTTCCAACAAGGGTCCCTTCTAATTGGAGTTTGAGACATTGTGATTTATAAATCTAAACAATGTTGCAATAACAAAAATAGAAAAAAATTAACATTCATGTTTTATAATTAAACCAATATAGAAAATCTAGGGTTTGCAACTATAATTTTCTTTTTAACAAAAACACATAGGTTTTGTTAAAAAAAATTAAACACACCTAGGGTTTGTTCTTTGTTCCACTAAAACAAAATGGAAAAAAGAAAGAAGAAATGTAGAAGAGAAATTAAATTTTGGTTTAAAAAAAAAAACCTTCAAAATGCAAACTGACCTCTTAAATCTTGAAGTCAATGGTGAGCTCTTTCCAATATTTTCTAGACTCCTCTAGATGTATCAAAAGTAGCTGCAAACTTGCCCAAATGTGATTCAACCACCGATTTTTTGCTCAATCTCTTGGTTGGTTTTCTTTCAATGCAAATCAATTTTGGCTCAAATATCTTGTTTTTCCTTCTTCTTTGGCCTGAAAGTGAAATGAAGAGGCATTTAGGGTGAAGGAGTGTCAGAACCCTGGTGGTTCTCAAACTGAAACCCTAATTGTTTTTGTTCGGTTTTTGCAAATTTTTGGTTTTTTACGTTTTTGATGGATTTTGACAAAATACAAGAAGCTGCGATTTTCTCAAATAATGCTAATAAATTCATATAAAATCAAATGCGCATTGTAACACATAGAAATTGCTCAGAATACCAAGGCGCATCATTATATTTCACTTCCAGAGGGTTTACAAATGTAAATAACAATAAATGAATGAATTACAGATTTTTATGACAAAAACCTGATTTCCTTGCAGCCGCCTTGGGAAGTGTGAAACAGTACGGCCAGCTCTGGATACTCAGAATCCAAGCTTGAAAATGGAGGTGTATCTTCTAAAACCCCAAGCGCCCCTTCTGCAAAAGACTGGAGACCCAAAACCTGAACGATTTCCTCTGTTGGAAAAGTACGGCCTTCGCTGGTACGGCCTGTACAGCAGCAATAAATAACAAGGTACGGCTCCTTGGGAAGTGTGCCAAAACCTTGAAACTTGATCTCTGATGAAGTCGCCTGTATTGTCTGATGGATAACTCTGTAAATCCCTGTAGAATCTGTCAATAAGTTCAATCTGTAACTCCTGAATGAAGTCACCCAGATGCAAGCTTAAACTGGTATTTCACAGCCTCAGTCTGCCTGATCTCTGAAGAGTTTTCGTTCTCCAGAAACGTTCGTTTGCCAGAAACCCTAAGGTTTGCAAACTCCAAAGCTCAGAGCAAAAGACAAATTAGAATAACATATCATAATGGTTCGATTTGTCTTGACTCCAAAATATATACTCTCTTCAGCTAAATTCGACCCAATGCTCTTTTAATTAATCATTTAAATTAAATGATTAAATTCGTCTTTTTAAGACTTAGGAGAAATCAATTTAATAATTGGCACTTATTTTAATGAATAATAAATATTCATTAAATCAAAATTTAATACTTTATTATAAAGTATAATAAATACTTTATAACAGGCCAAATTAATTAAATAATTTAATATTTCAATAAAGTGACTTTAATATAAAGTCAAATTATTAAATATTTAATAACTCATTAAATACTCCTTATTTCTCCGTCAAATCAACCAACTGCTGAACTGGGTCGAAACTGAGCTGAATAACTGCGCCAGGTCCCCTGCCCGAAATAGCAGCTCCCGCCTGACCTAACTTTCTAAAAATAGAAAGTTCCTGAAAAAGCTCTCAGGAAGATTCTGCGAAGGCCCAACCTGACACAACAGCAAACTGGAGCTACCAAACACTGGATAACTGCCACCGATGATCCTCTGCACACCACAGCCGATACGAGGATCGAAATTATAGAGCTAACTCCTCGACAAGCAGTGTCAGCTAAAACGGGGACATGACAGTCCGCCCTCCCTGAAATTGCTTGTCCTCAAGCAATCTCTGCAAATACAACTGCACTGCACCACCTGGATCCCATGGATAGTTCCGAACAATGTTCCTGCTGGCCACAACGGACTCCTGTAACTCCCACAACTGATCAGCAAGAAAAGAGTACCAGTCCCCATTAACCTCAGTGCGGTCCGGCATAGGATCAAGACTCTCAGAAGGAGGCAAGTCAAACGACAAGCAACACTTACCCCTCAAAACTGCACGAGATATACTATCATCCAGCATATCAAGTACGTGCATACTAGAACTGTGCAACTGAAACAAACTGTGTACATGCGGATCAATCATGAAGCCATATGCACTCTGCACCATATACACACTGTGATACTCCTCCGTGAGCTGAGTCTGAAACCCTAGTGCACTAGTAGGATCCCAAACGCTATCATTACTCTGCTCAAGACCAGGATCAGGTGAGTTACCCATATCAAACTCAAAGAGCGGGTTGTCGAACGTAGATATAACATCTGTCTCAAACAATGGATTGGTCACAAAAGGAACCAAACCACTAGGCTGATCCCAAACGACTGCCTCAGAACCCCCGGGGTACTGAGCATAACCATGCCTGGTCTGCACAAAATCCTCCTCTACCTTCTCGCTCTTCTCACTAACGAGAGAGATAGAACGAAGGCTGCCATCTGTAATACCCCTCAACACATATTTCTTGCCCTGTACCTCAAATCTCATCTCCATTTTAGGTAAGTTGAGGGTGAACACACTGATATCCTGCAGCCATCTCATACCCAACACTAAATCCATCCCTCCTAAGTTGACAACATAAAAATCTGCCTGCAACTCATAATCAGTCAGCATGATAGTGAGATTACAAATCCGTCGAGTGCAAGTAAGTGTATATCCATCTGCCACCCGAACTCTGAATCCAGCGAAATCCTCTGTCTGGAGTCTACATCTGTTGACGAAGCTCTCGTCAATGAAATTGTGTGTGGCTCCAGTGTCGAGCATGGCAATACATCGCTGTCCTTCCACTAATCCCCTAAACCTGAATGAGTCATCCCGTACACTAGCAGATAATACCAACGGGGATAAGTTGGCATCGGGCCCAAACTCCGTAGAAGCATTCCCTGCGTCCGCATGTTCTGAAACAACCTGCTGGTCTGAATCATCAGACTCGTCATCATCATAGTAAACCCACATAGCGCGGTTGGCTCTGCCCTTCGGTCTCAAAGGACAATCGTGCTCCTTGCTGTAGGGTGCTTTGCACCAATAGCAAAGTTGTTTCTTCTTGCATTCCTCCCGAGTTGCATCATCAATTCTTGCAACTGGTTTCCTTTTAGGCTCTGCAACTGGTGTATGACTCTCCTCAATAGGCAAGTTATTTGTTTTGGGCGGAAATTGTTTCTTCGGAGCAGCAAGCTCCATACTCCTTGCCTTACGCATCGCCTCCTGAAGTGTAGTAGGATCAAACGCCTTGACCCAACCTCTCATGGGTTCTGTCAAACCCTCAACAAATAATATAATGAGTCTCCGCTCTGAAATGCCAGTCACCATAACTGCAACTCTCTGAAACTCACCTATGTATGCATCCAAACTGCCTGTCTGTCTGAGCTGAGCCAACTCTCTGAAATACAGTTCTGGATCCTTCTTATCGAATCTCTCTATCAGTCTGCTGGTGAATTCCTGATAGGTATTGACCGCATGATGGCCTAGCGTGTACATGCCATGGTGCCACCAATCGTGTGCTACTCCGTCAAGGTGCAAAGTGGCAAATTTAATTGCCTCATCCTCCTGCATAGGCCTAAGTGACAAGTAATTGTCCAATTTCTGGACCCAAGACCTAGCTGATGTCTTCTCTGACCCATCAAAATATGGCAGCGTAATCTTGCTCACCGCATACTGCAAGTCTCTATTCACTTGTGGCTGCTGCTGCTGATGCTGTGGGGGTCTACGATCAAATCTACCTCCTCCTCTGGGTTTATAGACATCTATAAACTCATGAAATGTAAGTGCCTGCCGGATCTCAGGCGCTAAAGACATGTACTTGCCATGAAATCTCGTCAAGTCTGCCACCGACATGCCGTTCTGTGGCTGGAAGTCCTGATGATGCACCTGATGCTCTGCCCCTGGGGTCTGAGGTGGAGTATCTCTGGGTAAGAAAGTAGGCTGGCCTGGCCTACGCTCCTGATAGATCGGTAACGGCTGCCTAGGAGCTGATGCCAATGGCTGATCCACTGGAGTGGTCCCGCTCGTCTGTCCAATCTGTATGAAATGAGGCTGTGTGGGCGTACACTGCCTAATAGTACCCATCAACTGCGACATCATATCCATCATGTTGTCGTGTCTCCGTCTAAACTCCTCATCAGTAATGTCACCCTCTGCATGTGCCTTCCCTGGATCTCTGCGAGTCTCTGAGGAAGTCTCACGATCTGCCATTAGGGTTGCAACACTGTTTTCACTACCGTCTGAACTGGATCTGTGAAAACCAAGCACTCCCGATACTGTCTGACCTTCTGGAATCGGAGGACCTGTCCAGTCTTCGTCTTTGCCTGTCCCTACACCTCTGGTATACTGAATAATGTCTTGGTTCATAAAAGGCAACCCAGAAATGCACTGTATTCTGAATAATCACTGAAAAAAAAAACACAGGATGGCAGGAGATCTGTGCTCTGATACCACTGTCAGAACCCTGGTGGTTCTCAAAACTGTAACCCTAATTGTTTTTGTTTGGTTTTTGCAATTTTTGGTTTTTTTGTGATTTTGAAGGTTTTAACAGGCAAAAGTAAAATTTGCGATTTCTCTAGAAAATGATAAAAAATTCAAATAAAATCATAAATGCATTGAGATATCTCAAATCTAGCTCAGGAAACAAGGCGCTTCATTATATTATATTGTTTGAGCTTTTACAGAGGCAGAAACTGAACACAGAAAGCAATACTGGTAAAATTATTTAAAAACCTGGTATTTATTGAAATGGCGGCTGCAGCAGATATGAGAAAGTACGGCCAGAATTTATGAATGTTTCTCCAGGCTCTCAGAAAGATGCAAACTCCTCTGGTATCCAAATCGCCTCAAATGCAAACTCCAGATTGTGAAAGAAGAAGACGATTTTCCAGATGCAATGAAAAGTACGACTCTTTTGCTGACTGGTACGGCCTGGTCTGCAGCAGTAATAAATGATGTACGGCTTTTGGAAATATGTGCCAAATCTCAAATGAATGATCTCTGAAGAATTCGCCTTAACTGCTAGATGATATTCTCTGTAAATCTCTGAATAAATAACTGGTTAAGCTCAGTCTGTGACTTCTGGATAAAATCACCAAGTGCAACTTCAGCTGGTATTTCACAGCCTCGGACTGCCTGATCTCTGAAGAGGTTACGTTCTCCAGAAACGATCGTCTGCCAGAAACCCTAGGGTTTGCAAACTCCAAAGCTCAGATGCCAAAAGGACAAAATTGAATAATAACAGGATAGTTCGATTTTGCCTTGGGAAGAACAATATATTCTCCTTTGAAAAGTTCGACCTAATTCTCCATTAAAATAATCATTTAAATAAATGATTTAATTTTCACTTTGGACTTAGGAGAATTGATTTAATTATTGGCGTCCACATTTAATGAGCATTAAATACTCATTAAGTCACATTTTCATAATATAATATAAAGTATAATTAAATACTTTATAACTTAGCCAAATAATTAAATATTTTAATATTTCAATAAAGTGACTTTATTATAAAGTCAAATTATTAAATATTTAATAACTTCGATACTCCTTATTTTCTCTAGTCAAATCAATCAACCTCTCTGCGAGCTGGAGTCGAGATAAAGTGAATAACTGCGGAGTGCCACAGAAATAGCGGCCAATGCGACCTAACTTTCTGAAATAGAAAGAAGTTCTCTTGAGAAAAATAAGGAATGCTGAGAAAGGCTAGCGACCTGCTTTTAACTGCAGACTAACCAATAGCGAGAACATTTATAAAATGGATCCTCTGAACATCTGTCGACCCTCTGAGGATCAAATGATAGAGCTAACCTAGATCGCCGGTACGATGTGGGCTAGGATGGGGACATGACATGCAGCGACAAATGCGGTGGGAATGATTTGCTCACTGCCAGTCTCTCCATTCCCATATTCAGCATTGCTTTGATTTCATTTATGTAGTCCATAACACTTCTTTCTCAACAGCAACAATATCTTTTTCCATTTCTGTTTTCAAAACATACACTCTCTGATGAATCCTTAGCAATTATGAGATGATCTGATTACCTTTGTTTACTATGTCATTCCTCCATTCTTCTACGACCTTTCCAAACACTTTGAAACTTTGCATTTTTCTTACTACCTCTTTTCCCATCATTGATGTTGGATCAAAAGAAAATTCGGCTTGAGAGATTGGTTCAGGAGTAAAATCAAGAATTGACTTCAAGCAGTCAGTTATGACCTCGACCTGATTTTTCTATTCATCTTTGCTTTTCTTGTCTTTGTTAGTTCGCTCAACTAACCTTGCTGTTGACACTTGGAAATTGTGCACATCTCTATCTCTTGTGGAGGGAACCAAGTTTATCCTGGCAACGTCAAAATCACTTGTAGTTGCTTGGGTGATTTCTTTTTGTGTAGTGGGGAGAGAAACTTCTGGACATAAATTCCCTATATTATCATCTTCTATCAATCTGGAGGTAGTCTTCAATCTCTTGGACTTAGGAATCCTCTGGAGCAACTGACCCGCCATATCTTGCTTTGGGAGATCTAATTGTATTACCTTTCTTTTCTTTGATATTGTATTTTCCAACCATGTTGAGGTTGAAGAAACAATAACAGCCTTAGAACTAGAAGAATCGAACAAGGTTCTCCTTACTGAAGGGGTGGCAGTTTGCACATCCTTTGGTGATGAAGGTGGAGTAGGTCCAATTCTTAAAGGCTCATTCACTTCTTTGACAGGAGATGACCTACGAAATGAGGAAGAGGTATTGATGGAAATATTACCTATTTCTTCTTACCCCTCAACAACCTCTTTATCTTTACCCAATTGAGGCAAATCAGGAACATCCTCTCCACAAGTCTGTTTGGACAAATTCCTCTCTGGAGGCTCATCATCACCATCACCTTGAGCTCTTGATGACATCTGGTGTGAAGCTAACCCTGAAGTCCCTGAGATTATAGGGGTTGAGTATTCTGTAGCCTAGTTTGAGGGCGTTAGTACTCTATTTTCTTTTTAGCAACCCATTCCTCTCTCCTCTTTAGAACACTTGTAGTTTTCACCTCAATTGTTTCAATTTCTTTGATACTCCAATCCATGGCAGTAATGGGTTGAGTAGATATATGTTCTGTGAAGATTGGATCCAACAAATCTGATCAATCATCCTCAATGCCTTGAACATCCCATTTCAAACCAAATATTATTATCTGTCTTAAAGACAGTCTCATCCAACTTCTTCTCACCTCAAATTCATCAAAACAATTGGCCCAATAATCTTCTAAGTCAGGCATTTGATGGAAACCTAGACTTAGTTTTAAATTATTTTTCACATAATCTTTACTATCGAGGGGAAAACATTCATTATAAAACTTTCGAGTATATTTAGTCAACTCCCTTTCAATATTCAGGGCATCTAACATAGAATTGCAGGTGAAATAACCAAATCCCACAGGAAACTGAATGGTCAACCTCTTGTGTTCTTGACATCTTTTGTTTACATAATGAATTGTCTGCAAACTTCAATCATCACAAACTTATCTTCTGCATACCTTGGAAGTTTAAAGGAAAGCCACTGAAGCTGCCAACCCGAATGTAAGAGAACCTTTGGAATTGAATAAAGTGATTTCCATATATACTAACAAATTGCAAGCTTCTGAAGTAACCCTCATTTCAATCTTTCCTTGGATTTCCTGAGTCATTCTCATGGTAAATGTAACATGCCCATTGTTCTACACAGTAACTTTCCTATGTTTTAACCTCAAGTAAAAGTTTCAAGCATCTAACCATGATGAGCAATAAATTTTTTTCCTTTAATATAAAGATAATATGCACATTTGAAATAAACATCTTTTCAAACTTTCCCCATTGCATTTATCAAAGTATTACAACTTTCCAATATATTGATAACATAGTAAATAATTCATGATAACATTTCTCTTTTACAATCTTTCCATAGACAT
This sequence comes from Sequoia sempervirens, assembly GCA_007258455.2. Lineage (NCBI taxonomy): Eukaryota > Viridiplantae > Streptophyta > Pinopsida > Cupressales > Cupressaceae > Sequoia > Sequoia sempervirens. The sequence goes on along the minus strand of VDFB02184363.1, from coordinate 8,607 downwards.
GGATACAAAATACATAAACAAGGCTCTGCGGAGCTTATTGGCAATAGATGTACGAATGGTCCAGTTAATCCCCCTTCAAATCTTGGTCGCTCACTGATGAGGAGAAGCATCACTCAAGCGCTTTTCCGCCAACCTTGGACTAATTGCGGTCCCCCGCACATCTATCAAACTGATAGATGGCCCAACCCTTCGACGAAGAGATTGGTTTGGTAACCTCATAATAACATGACCTTTTCTGAGTTTGGCAGTGTCCGAGCTTGGCAGTGTGTCCTAAACGTTTCTAGATCTATCACACAATGGCTACAACCTACACATATGACAATTCCTGTCTAGTACATAAATTTGGAACACGATTGTTGGCAGTGTACGGTACTTTGGCCAAAGTATTCCGTCACTTGAGTATGGAGTGATTATCACACGTATACTTAGCTTCTACCTCAATGAAATATTAAGAAACTAGGTACTTCCGTTTTTAACAATTGCAAATTACAAGCAATGCACCCGTTAAGGTTAGAGGTTAAACCAAAACGTGCAAAAGCAACTCTAACCAAGAATGGTGCCGATGATGGCGAGCATATGGTCAGAGGATCTTCTACTCTACATGCTAAAAGGGAACTCAACGTCAAGTATGTGCTACCCAATCCAATGCGGAGTGAGGGGCGACCATATGACGGAGTGATTACAATAACAATGCTTGAAAGAGAAATGCTGAAAGCTGAAAACACTCAACACCCAGAATGTGCTTGCTAACCCAGAATGGGAGAGTAGCTACCATAGGGCGGAGGTCAATTAAACAATATTAACTGCTGAAAGTAAGAAGAGCATTACAAGCTGATAAAGCAAGAATCTAAGTTGCCGTCAGTACTACTGCCAGCTTACAATAGGAAAATTGATATCTTGCGAACAATGCAAATCAGCATATGAATGGAGTTACAACAATATTAGAGAATTACTTTTCGCTGAGAATTAAAGCTTAAACTGCATGAGCATAAACAGATCCAACCTTTTTCAACTTGGGCAATCTCCAATGAAGTCTCCTCGAAGTCTTTAAGAGCTCCCAACACCCATCCAAGAACGAAGGTGCAGATTTCTACAAGCTGTTATGACAGTACTGTATTTTCTTCATAAAACCAGCAACTTATAGATTTATGGAATAGCTCGGATCTCCCTTGAAACTCACTCAATTAACAAGATATTGAATGCAAATCACTCTTAGCAAGAAGGCGCTCAAACTAACAACATAAAACAGACTTAAAATGCAGACTATAGTAAATGCACGAATCCCAAGACACCATGAAAGGTACGGCCCAGCTGACAGGGGCGACTTTGCTTTTAAAAATCAGATTCTCATTCAAAAAATCCACAAACTTGCATACATGGGCGCCTAGCCAAGGTAGAAGGAAATAAACAATACCCACAACTAATATTTTTGTCTTTTTTGAGTTATGAACAAAACATCAAATCTGCTAAAGCTAGAATGCCAAAAACCAGAAACTTCTAACATGAAAATCTGAACCTAAGATGATAAATGCAGATTACAAAGCACAAACTCCAACGTACTCACAAACTAGACTAAGAATCACCACTAGTTGTTGTCTTACAAACAAGAAGCGATGCCCGAGCTAGGAGGCCTTCATTCCTCGAAGCAAACCCAGAGCCAATTCGGCAGCATAACAATACTGTAGTCCAAAGATGAGAAATGATGCTCAAAGCCTCCTTTTTATAACTTCCTGTTGACTTCTCGAAATCCTAAAATCCACTTCAATGTCAAACCCTAATCCTTTCTTCAAGATGGCGTCCTTTTCCTTTCAAGCTTAATATTGATATTTTAATTAAATTCACCTTGATAAATGCGCCCTCATTTAGCTTGCTTTGACTTTGGAAAATTCAATATAAATTTAATATATCCTTAATGATGGCGCCACCCTTCAAGTCCACCTTTTAAAATAACATTAAGTTATTTGACTAAGGTAGTGATAAAATAACATTAAAATACGAATATTTATTTTTTAAAGTGAGCTCAAACCCATCTCTCCCAAAGCGCATTAAGAAGCCATTCTCTTGAACAAGTCAATACAATGGCCCGAAAGCGAGGAAGTCAACCAAGCTGAACCCAACTAAAGGCGCCAAAGACAGAATTTACTAAAATGGTAAATTCAGAAAATGCTCACGAATGCGAGAAATGAACATGCTGCAGTGAAGCTCCTGAAAACCGAAGGAAAAGAATCGCCCTTTCCAGAGCCACCAACTCAGATCAAAGACAACCTCAAAATAGGAAACCCTAATTTTGCAGGCTAACGGGTTTCGAGGAAAAAGATAGCGTTATTCCTTTGGAAATGTCGGAGTTTGAGAAGAGGGACGATACCTCAATTTGTATTTGACCATTCATAACCTATGCATAAGCTATTCCCTTCACTGGATTATCCTAACCCCCGGAATAACCTATTACCTCTATGTATAACTAAACACATTTGCTAAGTAATTCATAGTAACTCTAAGACTCAACTAGTTTAAACATTAGTTATGTAAGCTATATCCCTAATATAGTATTTAATTCCCACAATATCCACCCATTACTTAATATGGAATATGTACAAACACTTCAAGCACTATAGATCGTTATACTAAGTACAACAAGCTTCCTTTCACTATCACAAAAGAATTGAATAATCTTTCACTAATAAGCAATAGAACTAACTTCCCAAATAAAATAAACAATGTCACACAATCTTTTCAAATACATAAAACAAAGTATAAAATAGTAGGAATCAGCATGCCTGATTATGCAATGCTCCAATTGATCGATTTGGTTTCCCAACACAGCCTTCCCAAAACAGTAAGCAACTCCCAAATAACTTTCTCCCACTTTTCGAATGACTCCCTCTCAAAATCCTCTCTCAATTCTCTCAAAAACTCTCTCACAACTCAGGAGATCAGAATATAATAACTCAAAAAATCACAGCAAGAATGCAGATATGCGTCCAAATAAGGTAAATAGCTCCTCTATTTATACACAAAGATCAGCAACTAAAGGCTAGAAACAAGGTATCAAGAATGACACTTCTCAGCTCAAATGATTTGACTCAGCAAGGTAAAGAAAAGGTGGCAGCTAAAATTGATGCACAACAAACAAATACACAGCCACGGTGAATGGGTCGATACTCAAATTGGACAGCAAGAATGATAATAAAAAATGCAAGGTAATTGCCTTCTACAGGTCGACTTACTTGGCCAGCTGCATATTTGACCACTTCCACATATTTCAAAATGCTTCACAATCTGGAAATTCATATTGAAAAATAAACTTCTAATCGATTCGTATCATTCTCAGTTGGCACTACATTATGCCATTCGCACCATATAACATGGGTTGTTGTTTGTTGTTTGACTTGGTCGACTTACTTCCTGTACATGAGTATTTGCTGTTGTTTTTCTTTTGACAAAGTCTTTGGCAGCTTATTTCATTAAACTCAGCACTTTAAATGCTTCTAATATTACCAATGTTTATGCGCTGTTTAATACACTATTCACATATCTATTGCTACGCGCAATACTTAGCTTTTGCTATGTGCTATATTGATAATTAAGTGCTATAGAAATCATATATGTATATATATATATATATATATATGTATAATTTACTGGTTCATATAGTTGTATTATTCAATATACGAATACATATATGTATCTTTATATTTCATTATAATAATGTATGCATATATATACATATATTTATATATATATTAATATACTTGTATGGACGTTTCCATTACGTCAATACATACACATGTTAATATATATATGTATATAATCATATACTATTTATATATATCATACTTTGATATTTAAACACATATTTACACCATCTTATCGATCGACATATATACATGGAATACCTTGTCCAATCGATATTCCCATGCTTATGGGTAATCCGTCCATGAGCATGCATAGATACGTCTATCTACGTATACTCATGCATGTAATTACTCGTGTGCATGAGTTTATCGTTGACACATACATATATACATATATATACACTTTTTATGTATATATATATATCCTAATGATTAAATAGAAACACATAAAGAAGAGCTCACTCATCACGAAGAGACTCAACATTGTAAACCCCTAAGCAAGAACATTCACAAATAAACCACAAGCAAGAATAAAGGTAACTTACTATTTCCCAACTATTATCCCAACTTGACCAAACTAGAAGTGGGTGTGTGAAAGCTCAGTTTAGGTCTTTATCAAAGGTTACCAGACCAAGTTCTTCTCCCTAAGTGATACTTCCCCTCTCTTCAGGAGGCTTGATTCAATTCTTGCATCCAACTTAGTACATTGCAATAGTAGTCAGTTGAAAACAATATATTCATTTGCATCAAATATTTCACAATTAGAATCTTTCCATAACATCAAATTGAATCAGCATTTATTCTTCATATTTCTAAAACACTTAAAACATAAATACACTCATTTAAAGCATTTTCACCCAACTAGGTAAAAGTAAATAAGTAGTAGCACAACGGGGTGTAACAGTAAAGACATTAGAAATCCTTCTGTGATGAAGGAAAATCTTACTCAACTATAGTTTGTAATAATACTTGAAGATTGGCACCTTGTCACGGGGCAAGGCACTCAATCTCAAACCTAGCCAGGGCCTAGTACTGGTGATGGCGTAGATCAAATATGAAGACATGTGAAAGGATATATTGATTACAAAGAAAACGAACAACTCATGCATCCAGTCACTAATAAACTGGGCCCAATCCAAAAATTGGTTCCCAACAAGTACAATTTGGATGAAGTACATCCTATCTTCCAATTCATGTGCCCTTTCGCTCCCTCTCAGCTTGTGTATCAATACAACAATATCTGATATTTTATCAACAAAATGATTTCTATGTAAATTCCTCAACAATTGGGATTTACCTCTCTTGGGTTTAGTTAGCCAATTCTTTGCAACTTCATTACGGTAGAGACTCTTCTTGGCTAAGAATTCAATCTATGAATTGGTAAAGTCGAGAGCCGAGAATTTTACCCTTTTTGGAATCTTTAAACATGAGGCAAAAGTAGTCCTTTGGATTTTAACTACTAGCCTATTGTCTTCAGTCCTAATTTCATGGGTCCGAGAGTCATAATGTCTAATGCATTCAATGACTAAATCTGGGCATTGAATTACTACAGGAAATGCAACTGCTTCGATCAATCCACTGGCAACTACTTGTCGTGTGATCGGCTAGGGATTTGGTTTGTTGACCTCCTTGAATTCGTTCAAATTTTCCTGCCCTAATTTGGCATCCCCTATTTCTGGTTGTAATGTCCCTTGAAGAATCTGATGTAATTTTTCAGTTTGCTGCCTTGGACATTTCGTCAATCACTTGTTTGGTTAATGTTGGTAATTGGTTTTCTGTTTTGTTCTCTGACACGGAGACCAGATCATCTAATGAACAACCAGAATGATTCCCTGATTAAGACCAGCACAGATTTGTTGGCATGCTAAAGCTGAAAGAACTAATAACCAGTGTTCCTCTAATGCAATCACTAATCCAAATGACTGTAAAGTTGACCATAAACTAAATGATTTACAGTATTAAAAGAACCTGGTTGGACTGAAGATGGCAGCGACTGTAGCATGAGCTCTAGACCATGTTTCCTCCTCAACAATAACCCGTCACTCCAGCTGATAAAATGATGACGATATCCAAGGTCATCTGTTGCTGCCAGGAGAGCTGCGTCTATTTTTCTTCACCAAATTCGAACATGTTCGGCCAATAAACATTGAAATCAACAATATAGTCGACTTGATGTGTCTTATGTGGCAATCTCATCTTTGACTAATAAATATATTCAACTGTGTCTTATCGTTGAGTCTTGGTTGTTGGTATTCTCTAGCAGTTTCAAATGCACTATCTCAATAAAATTTATCTTCCAAGTTGCCTCCAGTCAATATGAGACAGCTCAATATTATCTTGATACCTTTTATCTCTTTGTCGCTTCTCATAAATTGTCTTGGCACCGATAGTAGCTCCCAATATATTTTCTATGCTAGTCTTTTAGAAGATGCGATTTCCTCAATATATGTCACTCCTTTCAAAAATATCAATTTCTTGTATTCAAATGATTTGTCTTATTCGAACTGCATAGTCATTCCTCCAAGTGGTGCCTATAGAAATTCAAACCAGCTTATAACCTTTTTGTCTTATCTGTCAGATTTGACCCTCCTATGATAAAAGTCGACGCCAGATGCAGTTTGATATAATATCGAACCTTCACAAGTAATTGATATAATTTCTGGCACCATTTGTCTCTTTAGATATAATTTATTCTTGTATTTCCGACTATTTGTCTTCTAGTTTAAGGTGTCAGAATTTGTCTTCTCTTGAAATAACCTTTTTACCTGCCATCAGCCTTCCTTATTTGCTTCCTCAAATTCGATTTATTCTAGCACCCACTCAGGCAACATATGACTTCCTTGTTTGTCCTTTCTACAATTTGTATTTTTCCCAGCTCAACAAATAAATATCCAGTCTTCAATAAATTGACACCTCCAGCCAAATATTGATATTTCACTTCAAAATGCAAATACTACAATTCTGTAATAGATTTCTTCAAGAATCGAATACCTCCAGAACTGAAAAATGATCAAACTTCAATAACCAATCGATTTCTCCAAATTTGGCCAAAGGCCACAAAATTTGCACAAGTGAGAAGATCGAAATAGCTCCTCCCAAAATGTCCAACTAGGTTTGTTGTTTCACAAATGAAACCAGAACCCTAGAGTCTTCAACACTCTAGCCATATTGCCAAGCATTCAAGCTTACCAATGTAGTAGAAAAAATGTCAACAACCAAGATGCCCAAATGCAAGCACAAAAGCTCCTTATAAAGATTTTCCATCAAGTCTCCAAGAAGCTTCTAGAATAAAATATTATTTTAGTCACTTAAGTGACTTTATGATTTATTATTTTATTTAGTCATTTTAATATTAAATTAATTAAATTTAAAGTCACCTTTTAATATTTATTTATTTGATAACCTTATAAATAATTAATTTAATGATTGCTCCTTATTGCTCCAAATTGGGTGAAGAGCACAAAAGATTTACTGAGAGGGGGGGGGGAGGTGAATCAGTAAATCAATCTCAAACTTTTATTTTTAAAACTTTTCAATCTTTATTACAATCAACTTTTTGATATGAACCAATTTCCACAAGTTGACACAATTTTATTGAAGTAATTTCTTTTTCAAGTAGGCACCAACCTACAAATTTACAATGAGATGATTTAGTAGAATAACTTCCACAAGGAACACCTTGACCTCTCTAGAATTTAGTAGACACCTGCCTACAAGGAGCACCAACCCCTAATGCAAGGCACCAAACCTTGACTTGATGGAAGTGAGACTGCCCTCAATCTGATCTGCACAAGCCCAACTCTCCAATCTGCTCTATGTGATCCAAGATATCACCTTCAGCCCACACAAGGAGGTAGGAATCTGACTGATCTGCAAGTCTTTTACTTACACAACCACCCTTCAACCTTGTTTTGAAAGATGAATATATAACTTGATTAAGGGTTGCAACACTTTGATGAAGCAACATGACTCTGCCCTTTAACATTTTATTCACACCTTTTCATTTTGTAGTTATCTTTAATTGATCTTTCTTAATTTATTTATAAACCAAAGAACATACTTCAGATTTCCTTCATAGTCTATTTTTAACAATCGCACCATTTAGTTTGCAGCAGATATGACCTTTCAAATGTCAAAGAGTATGTCTCATCACAAACATATCTTGCAAACAGATCTGTCTATTCACAAAGAAGATGTATCGCTTCAAACATAGACGTATTATTTAGTAATTTCTTAAAAACCAAACCGTGGCTTTTCATAACATTTTTAACAAACTACCATGCAGCCGCATTCCTTGTAGAAAGATACGTCCCTGCATAAGGACACGTCTTCTCCAGCTTTGAAAAATACGTCTCCAGATTTCTCCTTTTTAAAAGCAACGCTTTCTTTTGATAAAAGCACGTCCATAGATTTGAACAATAAGACACGTCTTTTTCAGATACACGTCTCCATATTTCTCCTTTTTTAAAAGCAACGTTTCCTTTTGATAAAAGCACGTCCGTAGATTTGAACCATAAGACACGTCTTTTTCAGATACGTTTTTCGACAAGTCTTATTTAAAATACACATCTGTTCATAAATACGTCCTTTCTTTTTTTTAAACAAATCGCATTTGTTCAAAAAGACGTCCCTTCTCTCTTTTTAATATTCGCATCTATTCATCAAATATGTCTTCAAAAAGACGTCCTTTCTTAATTATCGAAATTTAAAGAAAATCGCAGCTATTCATTAACCCGTCTCTGGAAAGATATTTGAAACAGATTGCTTAACAAATCATTATTAGATTATGCGCACTTTGTAATCTGCATTTAGTGATTCATATCATCATCAGTTTATGCGTACTTTGATCTGACAGCTATTCATTAACCCGTCTCTGGAAAGATATTTGAAACAGATTGCTTAACAAATCATTATTAGATTATGCGCACTTTGTAATCTGCATTTAGTGATTCATATCATCATCAGTTTATGC
>VDFB02184361.1:0-12621 GCA_007258455.2 Sequoia sempervirens | reverse complement strand
GATCCATTCCCCATTCCCTTCACCGACTCGATTCTGGAAGAAGTTGCCAGGCACAAAATGTACTCCTTTCTAGATGGCTTCTCGGGTTACAATCAGATCAGTATCGCCGAGGAGGACAAATTAAAGACTACATTCGTCGTCGAGGATGGGGTGTACGCATACAACCGTATGCCGTTTGGATTATGCAACGCACCAGCTACATTACAGAGGATAATACTCCACATCTTTGATAAAATGTCGGTAGGTAATTTCAAAGCCTTCCTGGATGATTGGTCGATTTATAGCGATAAGGAAAAACATTTGAAAGCTTTAGGCGAGTGCATGGAACGATGTAGAGCGGCCCGCCTTGCCTTAAATCCGAAAAAATGCAGATTTATGGTGCCGCAGGGGAAGTTGCTCGGACACATCGTGTGCAAAGCTGGGTTGAAAACGGATCCCGACAAGGTGCGAGTCATCGTACAGATGGAAGCCCCCGAGAATGTCACTGGAGTAAAATCTTTCCTCGGCCATGTGGGATACTACCGGAGGGTCATTAAAAATTTTGCCCAAGTATCGTACCCTCTCGACCTACTGACGAGGAAAGGTCAACCATTCGTGTGGGCCGAAGAACAGGAGAGGGCATTCTAGGAACTGAAGGATCGGCTGATCAGCTCACCCATATTAATGTACCCGGACTGGGATAAGGAATTCCACGTACATGTAGACGCTTCTAATTTTGCCATCGGAGCAACCCTAGCACAAGTGGGAGCGCATGGGTTGGATCACCCAGTATTCTTCGCCAGCCGGCTACTCTCAAAGGCAGAAAGGAATTATAGTACGACCGAGCGTGAGGCACTGGGAATGGTGTACGCCGTACAGAAGTTCAGGCATTACCTCCTCGCCACGCCGTTCACTTTTTACGTTGACCACCAAGCTTTGATGTACCTAGTAAACAAACCGATTATCCAAGGACGGGTGAGTAGATGGTTACTGCTGTTGCAAGAATTTACGTTCACCATCATCGTACGGCCAGGAAAAAGCCATGTTATTGCCGACCAATTATCTAGAATCCGGTCGGGTGAACCTGCAGAGGGTGGGGTGAACGAAGACTTTCCGGACGCACATTTATTTCAGATTGCAATATTGCCGTCATGGTACGAGAAGATTGGAGACTATCTGTCCACATCCACATTCCCAAGTGATATGCCACCAGCCGAGAGGAGGAAGATCGTACTGAAAAGCAAGACATTTCAATTGATCAATGGGCTACTTTACAAGATGGGACCCGACCAGATCCTCCGGAGGTGTGTCGTCGAGGAAGAAATACCTGGCGTACTGAAAGAGGCACATGAAGGACTGGCTGGCGGCCATATGGGACCTGATGCTACAGCAAGGAAAATCCTCTTGGCAGGTCTATGGTGGCCAACGATGCACACTGACGCCAAAGAATGGGTGGTAGGCTGCGACACCTGCCAAAGGGTGGGAAAACCATTGAAGCGGGATTTCATGCCACTGCATCCCTCACAGCCTCAGGAGTTGTTCGAACGATGGGGGTTAGACTTCATCGGTCCATTGAAGGTGAGTCACTTGCATCGATGCCGATACATTGTGGTTGCTACAGAATATCTGACGAAGTGGGCTGAAGCTCGAGCGTTGCCAGACAATACAACACAAAGTACGACAAGATTCATTTATGAGCAGATAGTAACACGGTACGGCATCCCCATTCGGATTACGAGTGATCGTGGAGGGCACTTCGTCAATCATGTTATCAGGTTGATGACGACAGAGTTCCGAATTTTTCACAACTTGTCCAGTCCGTACTACCCGCGAGCTAATGGCCAGGCGGAGTCGACAAATAAGGTGCTCGTGTCAGTGATTCACAAATCATGTGGCGTGGAAGAAGCCGATTGGGAAGAAAGGTTACCAGCCGTCCTATGGGCATATCGTACAACGTACAAGGTAACAACGGGCCACACGCCTTTCCAGTTAATGTACGGTCAGGAGGCGGTGATGCCGATGGAATATATGGTACCAAGTCTGAGGATAGCCGTGGAGAACCGGTTGGGCGATACCGAAAGCTTGAAAGAAAGACTATACCAACTGAATAAGCTGGACGAGCGAAGAGTGATGGCACAATGGGCGACGGAGAACATGCAATGGCGACGGAAATATTGGCACGATAAGCATCTCTGGCGGATGAATTTCCGACCGGGACAGTTAGTTCTGAAGTATAACGGCCGTAACGAGATCAAGCCGGGGAAGTTTAAAGTTCGTTGGTTGGGACCGTTCCGAGTACGGGAAGTAGGTGACAATGGGTCTATAAAATTGGAAAATCTCGACGGGTCATTGATACTGGAGGCAATCAACGGATCGAAGCTAAAACCATACTAGGAGAGAAAAGAGAAGAATACTATCGCCATAAACATGTTGGGCTATGCAACAAAGGAAGATTGGTCTGTGCAGAGTGAAGGCCCGAGAGAACAAGACTGGGGACTAGGAGGTCCTGGTTATGTAGTAGACAATGTCTGGGCAGAATCAGGGCGAGATCAAATAAATGAAGAGAGGTTGGCAGAGAAGCGAGTAGAAGGAATTGCAATACCAAGAATACACAAGCACTTGACCAATGTAGTATTCGGAACCCCTGCATTGTGGCGTCGAATGGGGGGACATTGGCACTATGTAGCCCCTTATGAAGGAATAAGACGGGGATATATAGCTAAGGACTTGGACGCGGAAGCCCAAGCGGAAAAGGAGAACCAGGCAGAAGAACAAGATGAACTGCAAAAAGATGACGAGGAGGAATGGACTGATGAGCAATGGGATGCTTATTTCGAGAAGAAGGCCCCTTGTTTAAAGACAGTGTTGAAGACAGAAGATACGTTCGTGTCAACGGTGGATGGATATACAGAAGATCTCCTGAAACAAATGCGTCGAGAAAGAAGAAAGATACCAAGGGTTAGGAAGATCGCAACTCAAGATGGACTCTGGAAAATAATTCCTAACCTGGCGGGACCGCCGACAGTACAAGGCGACGATGTTACGTGGTATCAACAGTACGGCGGAAGGTACGTCGACGGAAGTTTTCGAGGTATTGGTCCTGCCCCTTTACTGGATAAATGGTTTGATATAGAATATATAGGAAGCTGTTGCGAGGAAGAATGTTATAAACGGCCACCACACACATGTAAATGGTATTACACTTCAGAATTAAAAGTCCCGACACACAGGGAAGTTAGAGGAATAAAAAGAAAAGAAGAGAGAAGGGAGGAGAGAGAAGGTGAACAGAAGTGGAAAAAAATAAAAAGAAAAGAAGAGAGAAGAGAGGAGAGAGAAAAAGAACGGAAGTTGGAAAAAATAAAAATAAATAGAAAAGAAGCTATGAAAATAAAAGAAAATAACGGAGTAAGTAAAGGAAAACAAGGCGTATGGGAAGAAAAAGAAAAAGAAGAGAAAAATAAAAGAAACGAAAGAGAAGTCAGAAAAGAAAGCAAACGAAGGAAGAAAAAATTAAATAATAAATTAATTAAGTCGGCCATCAGGAGAAATATTAAATTAAGTAAAGTGAGGCAGATTAAAATAAACGCCTGGAGAATTAAAAAACCTGTACGGCCAAAAAGGAAATTGACTGAGGAGAGTAAAAGGCGAAAGGTTAAGGGAAAGAAGATTAAAATAATAAAGAGATGCCAAAACCCGAAGAGGAAGCAAGGCGTACGGCCAAGGGTGAAGGAAAGTAAGGAAAAAAATGAAATAAATATTAAACCTCAAATCGTACGGCCAATTAAAGAGGCCACAGGTCGGAGACAAGAGCACAAAGGAAAAGAAGGGAGGACGAACTTGCACGAGTTTATCAGTTGCAGAGGCGCACAGGGCACAGAGAAGGAAGTCGTACGGCATCAGGGGTTCTACACTCAGTACAAATCGCCAGACAAGGAAATCGTACGGCCTCAGAAATTCTATACTCAGCACAATTCGCCAGGGAAGGAAGTCGTACGGCATCTAAAAGACTTCAAGGCCGTACGGGGTTCCATTTCTCAAATAACACGCCAAGGGTCGAAGCCTATGGAGGACGTACGGCACTCAGAGCCTGACATCGTACGGCATCCAAGGAACTCTCAAACCGTACGGTATTTTCACATTTCCCAGTTTTCATTCTATTTGCCAGTAGAAATTGTACGGCCTCTGCAAGTTGAGAATTTCGCCAAGGTTAAAACCGTACGGCCTTTGCCATCGCAACTCTTTGTCAAGTCCCTATCGCAATATTCCGTGAATCGGGAATTGCTACAAAGTTGAAACCGCATCGTTTCAAAGAAGTCTCGCTTTATTGCCTTAGGAGATTGCGTGACGGCCTTAGGAGAATCCAGACGGCCCCTTCGGAGATTTACACGCCTTCGAGAACTGCACGCATTACCCTCGTGAGATTTTGCACGACCAGATTTCGCGGTGACGGCCTCAAAGACAGCAGGAGAATCCGCATCGAGTCGAGAGATTTCAGTGGAACTTCCACTAATTCACAAGATTCCGGATTTCACAGAGTATCTTCAAACCATACCTACTGTGGTTCCATTGCCAAAATTCGTGACGGCTATCCATCCAAACCGCACGGCCTTGGCGATCATTTCCGGCAATTCGCACTTCCCTCGCGCTTCTGGCAATTTTCGCAGCTCGCGCTTTTTGGCATCCACCTCGGCAGCCTTCACCCAGCTCGCGCTTCACCGCAGCTCGGATGGTACGTATTTCATCTGGCAGTTCGGCAGTTTTCATAGTTTCGGCAGTCTCGAGAGTTATAAAGTCGGCTGGAATCGCCGAACTGACAGAAAGATGGACAAGGGCAAGAAGGCTATGCAGCACCAGCCAAAGGTAGCCTCGGCTGGGAAAAGAAAAAGGATGGATGCCGATAATGAAACGATGGCATGGGAGAACCTGACCGGCAACGAGTGCAAGCATTGGTGGCGAAGCACTCCCGACGACCACTCTCTAAAGGTTGCGCTTCGACACGCGCGGGTAGACAAGGCTGTGCTCGTGCCCTTTTTCAATTCTCGGGAGTTCGAGCCTTGGCTGAAGGCGATGGTGGAGAACTATTGCAGGCATACACACAAGTCAGTCGTTGATTACAGAGGTTGCCGAGTGACCGTTTCATTTTGGCCTCAGGACTTTGAGCGGGTGTTCGGCGTCCCAGCTTCGGGAATAGGGGTTAATAAACCCAAGAGAATGACACAGGAACACAAAGAACCGGCTAGCCAAGTTGCGCCGGGTTTAATTTGTCACCAAGAAATGCGATATCATAGCGAAATACCGCAATCGAGGCTCTAAGAAACCACCCAGCAAATCCGCGGTATAATGGAAATGTTTGCTTGACCTAATGAAATGCCGACTCACAGGGGCGAGCCGAGCGTCGGACATTGCCTTATGGCAGGTGGATTTCATGGTCGGACTTCGCGTTGGCCGAGTATACAACTGGGCGAGGCTACTCACAGAGCGGATAAGGGATTTCCTAGCGCAGAGGCATAAGGCCTTCTATATGACTCAGCACGCCATAGCTCTCTTTTTGGATGCCATGCACACACAGGTGCCCGAGGGCAATTGGGGTCGGTTGCGGCCACTCACTCACCTGGAACTGGGATGGCCTACCGTATTCTACTGGTCGGAACTGGAAGTAAAGCAAGCAGGCGAGGGCACAGCTTCGGGGAAAAAGAGGAAACGGAAGGAGGCGTCAGTGGAAGAGGAAACATCAGAGGAGGAGGCCTCGGAGGAGAGCGATGCATCTGACAGAGAGGAGCCTATTGACTTATCTTCCTCGCCATCGGAGTCTAGTCCACCGGCCGATGAGGAGGTGTCTGTCGCCATCGGGGGTCAGGAGGCAGGCGAGATTGACATACCAGTATTGCAGCCGGCAGGATTTACTCTTTCGACACCGCCAGCCAGCCAGAGCACACACTCAGTCACGTTCACCCTCCCTGTTGCGCCAGTTGGAGCCGGGCGGATGTTGAGGGTAGCCGCTTCACTACCGGGAGCATCTCCAGGGTGGGCACCTCTCGCCACCACATCACAGGGGGCACTCACTGTATCGGCGGCAGGTTCCACTGCCTCGGTTGAGATACTGCCAGTGGTTTGTTCTCTTACACCACCGTCAGCATCGGCAGCGACAGGAGTGGCAACCTCGGCAGCAGGAGCTGGGGGAATGACCGAGGCCACTGAGGAGACGACTCCAGCCCCAAGAGCACCCGGGGTAGCACAGATCGATAGTTGGCTGGGATCGGTGGGCCTCACCTCGGACGTGGCCGAGCAGCCAGACCAGCAGGAGAAGAGTCCCTCGGAGGGACAAGGGGACGAGGAGGGGCCGATCATTCACACCCAGCAGAGTGAGATGGCCAGAATCGGCGAAGACACACTTGCACACCCGGAGGCGAGCATAGCAGAGGCACCAGAGACAGCCATTCAGGAGCCTCAGCCGGTAGTCGGGGAACCGCCCCAAGAGGAGACAGAACATTGTATACCTTCTGATAATGAGGAGAACGAGGAGGGTGTCGGCTGCAGGGCTTTGTCGAAATGTCACTGATCCGGCTGACCTAGTAGGTCGAGTCACAATTGTCAAATAAAACAATAGTTAGTAAAGCATAATAATGTCATGTAATGTCATGTACTTTCGGGAAAATATGTTTAGATTAATGTTAATGTAATGTTGTTATGAAACGTCGTGTCGGTTGGTTGTCTAACCACCGCCGAGCATTATATGTAGTCGGGTGGATGTAGTCGGGGAATAGTAATGAATGAGTTTTGTTGCCGATGGTTATACTGTAAGCATTGCGATACCCATTGTACATGATATTCCTGAGAATGAATAAAGTTTCTGGCATTTTACTATGATATCTTTCCGTTTACTGTGTTATCCTATTTTCTGCATATTACAAGTTTGCCATTAGTACTTCAGATTAGAATCCCATTCCGTAGGCAAAACAAATGTTATGAAGCGAATGTACCATTGAAACAAACTGAAATTTTACATCACCATGAGTGACCTCTTTGTATGCAAGTGATGAAATTTTGCTACTAAAAATTGTGTCATAAATCAGATTTGAAACAGGTCATTGGCACATGGAACCTTGAAGGAAGTGGAGACTTACCTACAGAGGATAAATCAAGCACAGTCTCAATGGATACAAATATCAATGACCTCAATAGTGAATTACTTGCCCAAATGTACACTGATGGATCACGAGGATGAAGAGGTGAGATTGTTGGTTGCCAACAGTCTGAGTGAGATTACAAGGATTAAAGCTCCGAAGGTCCCCTATGAAGACGACATAATGAAGGAGGTTCTAGAACTGATCATCGAGAATTTTTGTGAGGACCAAGGTACTTCACTTGATAGGAGGATTCAAATGATGGAGGTAATGACAAAAATCAAATCTTCCTGTCTTTTGGTAGATCTAGAGTGCGATGTACTTATTGACCGAATGTTTTATTATTTCATCAAGCAAATTAAGGATTATGATGAAGATGTCTCCTCTTATATGCAAACTATTATGATCCAAATCATGGAGAAGTATGATACTATTCCCCAAGATCTTGTATCGATGTTGCTAGTGTGGAAAGGGAAAATATATCTACAATTTCTTTTGAGTTGATCAACAGGGTGTTCAAACAATTCGAGGAGAGGTTGAGACCTTTCGTGGACAAAGAGACTAATAGCACCAAAGTACCAACATCCGAAGGACAATCTCATGAGGAAGGACAAGTGGACAAGTATGAAGATCTTGAAGTTGTAATTTTGAACCAGGATTCTTCAACCATACATGATCGTAAGATAGAGGAACAAACAATCACCACCATGAGCTACAATGATTCTAAGTTTATGGATGATTCTAACCTTGAGATAGAAGAATGTCATGGGAATGACATAGAGAAGATTTTTCATGTTGGGAAACAAGAAGTAAGGGATTCCATAGACTCAAGTTGTGATAAAAACAAAGAGGAATTAAGTGCTTACGAGACAAAATTTGGAGGAACATCCAAGGTTCAATGTGGATACCAAGCCAATCATATTGGGTTCACATCAAGGAGGTATGAGTTCATTAGATACTCTTTCATTGTCTTTGCATCATGGTTTGGATATGTTGGAAACAAAAATTTCCTATGCACATGAGCCTAGAAAGTTGGGTAAGATTGAGTTGGCTTTGTGTGGTTTTAAAGAAGAAAAGGATCATGTAGTTGAAGATTCGACACATTGCTTCGATGGTGACCCTCCAACGAGGCATTATGGTCATACATCCACACAGGAGAGCCTTATAGTTTGGAAGGAAAAAGTAGAGAAGGCGCATGAGAACATTGGAGCTGAAGACAATACTCATTATGACCTCCCTTTGATTGAGTATGATGAATATCATGAGGAAAAAATTGAGGGGCAAACTAAGTCGGAGAGACATGAAGAAGAGGCACATTCAGAGACCTGGCATGAGACCATGAGTACGCATCCGTTGGAAAGTCAACTTAAGGACAACAAAGGTATGATTGGGCAAATTCTACATCACCCTGAGTATATCCCTAAGTTGATAGCAACTGTGTGTTGGAAGATTTTAGACAGACATGATGACTTTGAGGAATTGCATGAGCCTAAGGATGCTTGGATGGTAGTTAAGTTCAACTACCTACATATACTAGCAGATAGAGATTATCTACTCACCTTGGGTAAAACATATTATGATGGAGGAGATAAGTTAGATGAGCATTGTGATGGGATGAGCACAACACAATCTTCCATACACACAACAGGGTACCAACTTCTCATAGAAACCGCATCCATGGAAGACGACTCCGAAGGATCCAATGATGAAGATATAGTGACTTGTACACATGATGTTCATAGCAGCCCTATCACAAGGTACAAAGTCAATTCAGGGTTTGATTTGCATTTTAACAATCCATTGTTTTTGCACAATCTTGAGGATGATTGGAAGAATCAGATAGAGGAGATCTTGGACAAGGAAGTTCGAACCCTTTCTAAGTTGGATGGCACTAGGAGTGTCCTTGTTGAGTTCATACAAAGTGCAGTCACGATGCTAGGTGGAATTAGCATCGGCCTTGGAGATGTGAAGGAGTTGAAGGATACAATGAGAGTTACCAAAGTGGCACACTTACATTTGATCAGGGACCAAGACAAGGCAATTGAGTGTACAAAAGAGATTGGCCAGATTTTAGGAGAGGTTGACAACATACAGGAGGACTTTAGTCTACTCCGTCACTCCATGAGTTTCGAGCTCCAGATCCCTCTCTCCTTGAGGAATACACCTGTGACTTGGGGAGAACAACTCATGACAAAATATTCCTTTGCATGCATGACATTAGAGGACAAGAATCAGGACAAGAAGTACCAATTCTTTGATGAAGTGATATACTTTAAGGACAAAATCTTCTTGGTGACAAGCTCAAGTTTGAAGCTTGAGATAATACGGGCTTTTCATGACAACTCATCAGCAGAGCATACAAGTGTTCTCAAGATATATTGACAGGTACACGAGAGATTCTTTTGGGAGAGTCCTAGAGAAGACATCCTGCAACATTTTCAAGGGTGTATAACTTGTCAACAAGACAAGCCACGACATCTCCCACCTCCACCATCCATGATAGAGTCAGGGAAGCGAGAAAATTCGCATATAGTTGTGGATACTAAGATTTGCATTTGGAGGATAGAGATAGAAGGATCTTCATCAGTGGATAGCTTTGGAGTTTTGGATCCCATCCAAAACAGTTACACTTGGAAAGCACATTCATTCAATGGGGTCATGCCAAACGACAGTTTGCTTTATGGCATCCATGATAAAGTTTGTGTTGGCAATCCTTTAAATGCAAAAACACGGAACATCATCAATAAAGTTGTGATTGGAACATATCATGTTGTTAATGCCATGGATGGGATTGGACTGAATAATGTGGAATATGACATTCTGAAACCAGATGCTGATACTAGAATTCTTAAAAGGGATAACAACATTAAGGTTGTCCAGCCGGATTGCTCAGAGATTAGTAAGGATGCTGCTAGTAAAATGACTCATCAAGGGAATATATGGAGAGCATGTAGAATTGGAATGCATGTCGCCTGTAGAGGTCTCTCGTCTACCATGACCTATCTGCTCCACTACCGTGGGGAAGAGGTGCAATTAGAAGCTGGTTATTCCTGGTTATTAAAAGCATCAACACTGTTGGCCATGGTTGAGACTAAAGCACATGTCATGCTGTTGTTGTCACATGAGTTAAGAAACTGGGATAAGCTTCCAGTGGTAATAAAAGATGGATTGCCAAATAGAAGCATCATTAAAAATCAGTCACCTGTTTTTCATGAGTTTATTGAGTCAGCTAAAATGATTTTTAAGATTCTTAAGCCGAGCATAAACAGGAAGTCATCGGTCATTAATCCAGATGGGATGATTGGATTTCAAAGAGGGTTTCTAGACTTCGGAAGAACAATAGAGCTGTGGAGTAGATATTTGCATATCAGAAAGACTATAATGATTTAGGAAGAAACATATTTTAACCAGAAAGAAGGTTTCTATAACTGTCCTAAGCAAACTGCAAGCGAGTCTTTAAAGGCACCTATTCGGGGTCACCGGTATGACATAAGTCCAAACCAGATCAATAATCAGTTAAATGATACAATTACTCCGACTATAGCTCAGTATGCGTGGAAGTGGGATGGTACAACCAGCGAAGAACTTGTAATAATCTCTAAAGACTTTGGGGACACAAGCATATTCCCAATAATGGTGATAGGTAGGTCTGATTTTGGATGTCAACACAAAAGCATATTGGCTGCATTTGGGATACTAATGAACCCACAAGAGCAACGCCGAGGAGCTAGGAGCATCATTAGCATGAAGGGGGTGGCCATTAGTTGGTCATCATTGCTTGAGGACAAGCTATCTACGGGCGGCGAGGACTGTAATGTCCCGAAAACAAATTGAGCTTCAGGGCGACCTTCCTCTAATAGTGTTTTTAAATACTTAGTGAATTTTATTTAAATGAATAAATAATGATTAGTTGTGGCTGACATTTCTAGTTTGGCTTTAGTTTTAGTTTGAATTTAATTTTCTTTTGGCTGACCCCTTGGGCCGTGCCTTGTGTGAATCGTTTATATGCGGATCTTTTCCTCCTGGAGGATTATCACGAGTTTGGAACTGTTCCTGCCTACATTAGTGAAGTGCTTAGCAGCTTCATGCGTGGCATCAGGTACTGGACGTAGTCGCAGGCCTGAATACTCGTGTTTTCTCTCCTCTGTCAAAATTCTAATCCGACTTACATATGCGTGGTTGATTGTAGATGATACACACTCTGATCCATACCCATAGGATAGTGCACAATTCTCTAGTTCTTGGGACAGGTTATAATTAGTGAAGGGCGATATTGCTATGTCGTCCAAGCAGAGCCTCTGGCTCTGGCCGGCGTATTTAGAGAGCTTGTCGTCATCACAAGCCAAGCACACAACTGGAGAACCATTTGCGACATGAACTAGCATTAGTCTTCACCGCGTAGGAGATCATCACCAAGCTTGAAGACCTTGGAAGGAGTCACGCCTATTCTGAAATTCACGACTGGGGATTATAGACGGCCGCATACCATCGAGATTTCACTAGCCTGCAAATGCCTCTACATCACCCACGAGATTCCTAAGTACTTTCTGCGTGCGCACATTGACTCACCGCTCTCACGGATCGGAGTCAACTATTTGAAAAACCATTAAACGGACACGAGCGCTTCACAAATATTCTCTAATCCCAATCTTTATGTGTCGACGAATTGCATTATTATTGTTGACAGGCTCGATCTATTCATATATTGTATGCCGACCCTGCCTATTGTGATCTGCTTATCTGATGTTAACATTGCCATGAATCTTGCTATTCTGATTCTTATACATTGATCTGACATTACATTAATCCTGAAGCGAACTGTTTGTCATTGGTATCGAATTTCCTGTGTGTTGTGTTTCAAAATCTGGAAGAAATTTCATATGTTATTATACAGATTGGGTTGGCATTTTACATGTTTAAACAAATATTATTCTTCAAAAATAAATAACTACTCTTTCTCTTTTTAAAACTGAAAACTTAAGAAAGAAACTAATAATTTACACAGAAATATTAAGTATTAAAACATGCCCGAGTTACTCTCTGCTCTGCACTTTTAATGTCTCAAAAACACAGTTTCAAATGCTCTGTCGAGCTGCTCCAAGACACTCAGTTGCCACAATGGAAATGCTAATATGCTTCTTATATTTCTCAGAGAATATCCAACTGAAACCTCTGCTCAAACTTGTCAGAGATTTGCTCTATCTATTGCAGCTATATGGCATACCAATCCGCAATGTAGAACTCAACTCTTACAGACCTGCACTAAACTTATTTTAAGTCTGAGCTCTCTACACAATCTCTGCTCTTCTTTCTAAAATTCTACAGTTTCAATGTATAATTTTCAAATACCTCTGATGAAGACACCCTCGTCACGGTATGCGCACCTCTCTGTAGTTACCAAGAAGCATTTGAAAAGAATAAACAAACTCTCTGACTATTGCCACCCCAGTTGTTGCTCTGTCTCTCTCACAGAACTGAGAGAATAATAATCAGAAAAGTAAAGCTCCTCTTCCCTAAT
>VDFB02184360.1:0-47476 GCA_007258455.2 Sequoia sempervirens | reverse complement strand
GAGAGTATCATTTTATATGAGTGATGATAGATCTCATTCATCTGAGTATGTCCAAGATTGTTTCGAGAATATTTTTGAGTTCTTGCAGGAGCATGATATAGCATTGGGCTGACATCTAATTTGGTCGAGCACTGTACTGCGTCAATTCAAGAATGCTTGTATGTTTTATTGGTTGAGTAGAATGCATGTAGACAGGGGTCTACCTCATATTTGGAGTTTTTTTGAAGCTAGACATGGGAAAGGGGAGCATGATGGAGCAAGTGCATGCGTAAAGAGAGCTCTACTTAAGGAGCAATTGAAGATTTTAGGAGCAAAATTCAGCAATGCACGTTCTATAGTTGATTGGTGTAGTTCAGCATTGTCACAGGGAGGGACACTTGATTCAACAGTGCGCAAATTCTTTTGGTTCGTTGAGGAGGGTACAGTGGGAGGCAGATTGGATTGTCATACAATTAAGGATTCTTCAAAGATGCATTCATTTTGAAGCTCAGATTGCAGGCACATGGACCATTTGGACACGAGAGTTGGCTTGTTTTTGTCATAGTTGTATTCAGTGCGAGTGGGATCAATGCGAGTCAAGTGAGTGGGTGGATACATGGGTACCACAGTATCTAACTCCTTTATCTCAAATAATATCCATGACAAATGACACAATGGAAAGTTTAGTTGATTATGACTTGCTTTCAAATCTACTACAGATAGGACATATTTTTGCAGTTGTTGTACCGCAGGGGAATGAAGAGAGATCAGACTATTGGTTGGCTCGATGTGTGCGGGTAAAGCATAAGCTAACACAACCAATGGAAGATGATAATGGTTTCATGTATCCTACAGGTTTAGTTGTGGTTGCAGGAACTTGGTTGTGAACATACATGATTAGAAAGAATGGCATACCTGCATTTGAAGACTACGAGAAACACAAAACCAGTCTCATGTATTCACACCTTCTTATAGCAACAAATGTTAAGTTGTTGAAGCATCATGCCAGACCAAAGACAAAACAACTATGGACACTTAGTAATGTTGATCATGGAGCAATATTCGATACTCTTAAGCAAAGAGATGACCCTTCAGGCACACTTGAATAGCATTTTCAAGAATGGAAGGTAGAATGCTTATGTTCATTATGATTAAGTTCATTAGTGTTCTTTATTTAATACTGATATTTTATATACTATTGCAATGCAGTGTCTTTAATAGTGATATTTTGTATGCACTTTTGCAATATTTTTTGGCAAGATTTATCATGACTCACAACAATAATAGCTACCGATCCATTCAAGAGGTATGTGTCTTTATAGTTTGCATCACCAACTCATCATCATTCAAGTTTGAGATAGATATGTTAGTTCAAAGCATCTTTTCATTGTGACAATATAGATTTTCTCATTTTCCCACTTTTGTGATATTCTCGGCACGACATTGATCATGGACTCCATCAGAACAATAGCCAACTCGATCCTTCAAGAGGTATGCATCTATGGGTTTCGTATCACCTAAATCGTACTATCATTCAAGCTTGTTTATATTAATATAGATATGTTAGTTCACATTTTTCTATTGTGACAATATAGATTTCTTATTTTCCCACTTTATATATATTCTTGGCATGATTGATCATGGACTCGCCAGAAAAAAATATCCAAAATTCTCCCCGATCCTTTCTCAAGGGGTATGCAATAGATTACAACAATAATATAGATTGGTTATTCTAAGCATCTTTTACGCTTGCATTACCATCTCATCATATTTTGTGTCATTTAGAATAATATAGATTATTATTCTGCCACCTTGATGGTTTGTACAAAGTTTAATAAATGTCTATATCATAATCTATATCCAAGGAATTTTTTTTGAAATATGGGTCAAATTTCTAGCATTGTATAAAGGGTATGTTTAAAATGTAAAGGGGTATATATTTTGGAACTCATAGGTTTTGTAAAGGGTCTATTTTTGTACTTAATCGAGCTACAACCTAAGGTTTTCTTCTTGGTTCTTTCCTATCGATATGCTCATTTGAACCAGGTTTTGTAATACTATCTAGTCCTCTCCCCTACTATCTCTTACTCTATCTCTTACTCAAAGAGTAAGGAGAGAGCTTAACCCATCTATGTTTTTTTAAGAGACATACATATACTAGCAATCACATGCGAAGATGTAATGGGCACATTGATAGGTGCAATATGAAATTATGTATGCTACAATTGAAGTAATTGCAAGAAGTCTTGTTATGGTGAAAGTTTTATTAGAGAATACATAATCATGTTTCCTTAAAGAAGAAGTATTAATAGGTATTAATTTTGAAGTAAATTTAATCTATATGCAAAGCATTTGTAAATCAATATGTGTGTAATTGTAACAATAAAATTTGTGCATACCATGTCATTTCCCACACAATTTTGTGTCTATTTTGAAGAAATGTCTTGATACATGTACATAGTGACTCAACATCTAAATTCAAGCTCATCTCTCTAGCATTTTATCAATTTGCATACTTAAATCACTATACAATTAGCCCTATCCTATTCTTATTCACACACATCTATACATTTACCTTATTTTCCCATTTATCACATTCACCAATGGGTATGCCCTCATTTATCCATTAGCCACCTGGAATTTATTGTTAGCCACTTAGATTTAACTATTAACCCATTCTAGGACACTTCTTCAATTGCAAGGGTGACCTCATGGTCACAAACCTATTCCCTTTCATTTTAAAATTCAAAATTCAAACTTTTGGCTAAGTGGCATCATTCAGCCACTTTGAGTTGACTAAACACATGTTTGGCATAATTTGATGATATACACTAGCATTAATAACATACAATATATTCATTATAATCATGAAAACATTCATTTATCTTATAGCATTGGAGAAATTAATAGTGAGACATTTTGATTCAATGTAATAAAAATGAGTAACAAATTTGAACATCTAGAGTAACCCTTAATTATGTTAGGTTGATTATGTTTGATTCATTGCATTTACTTAATTATCCTAGGTTAACTTCATAAATAATTTTTTTTTCCTTTATATTTTGCTGAGCCCAACCAATCCTACGCTTGATCCAACCTTCTTTTTAGGGTTTTACATTATTAAGTTTTTCAAATCTATAGTTTTCTAAGTTTACATTCTATTTTCAAATTTGAACTTTCTTATACATCCTTGTATGTCATTAATACATTTTTCTATTAGGTTTTGCATTTTTTATGTTAAGATATAGTAAATTATATTCACTTGTAATTTGATGTGTAAATCTCTTGTATTGTTAGAATGAGTACTTGAATGATCATGAGGTGTTGACCATCGTTGCCATCAATGAAATTGACCATCTCTCACATGTAATGCTTGGGAGTTACATTGGGAGAAGTGGATCATCTTTCCATAATGTTATGGGTTCCTTCTTAGTTGATATGTTCATAGTGGAGGCTAGTTTTGGGAATTTGTGCTCTTGATGAGTTATTGGTCAAATACATTATCTATTCATGGATTCTGTATCTTGAGTGCTATCATACCACGCCGCTGGGGTGGTTCGCGGGAGCCTAAACTATCAAGAAATGGTTTGGTTGAAGGAGTTTTTTCTTTGAATCAATAAAGTTTCAATTGCTCAATTCATATTTTACTGTTTTTCTTGTGTTTTTTGCCTGTGCACAAGCCATTCAAGAATTTTTTGTATAAAAACTTTATGTAGAAACGTTATTACATGTCTTGATGTTATTTCAAGAGTGGAAGGTGTGGAGAACTAGGTTTTGAAATAAAATGAAGAGTTAAAAGTCTAAAAATGGTGGTTTTTTTTCACTTGAAAAATAGAGTTTTTATCCTAGGGTTTGCAAAAATATTTGAGATACCAGAAGTTTCGTTTTCTAAGCATATTGGTCCTAAATAAAGGTGTGTCTATGTGGTTGTAAAACCAAAGGTTGTGGAAGTGCTACATCCAATAAACCCTCAAGAATTACACTAAAAAATAAGGGCTTTTTAATTTGATTCGCTATAGGTCCGCATAAATGGAACTAAATTGCATAATATTTTTTTTTTCTGGCAATTTATTTGCTGCCCCAAGGTTTTAGGGTCCGTGGTGGTGTTTGAAGGTATGTTGCTTTGCATTTTTGGACTAATTGAGTAGCCTTTTCAAGGGTGAATCTATAGGAAGTCAACGCCGGTCCAAAGGAGTCTATGTTGTTTCTCATATATGTTGTGTAACTTGGATATGGGTGTTTGAATCAATTATGTGTTCGTCTGGTGTTTTGAAAAATTGTGGAGTAATTGGACAAAAACTAGTTGCTCACTATTATAAGGGTTTAAGGGGGTTAAAGAGGGAAATGTGTATTTAGTTGCTTGTCAAGTTTTAAGGGAGTTTTGGACTGTCCAAAGAGGTCAATAATCTTGCTAGATGCCTCCTAAATAGGTAGGTTGTGCAAAGAATTTGTGATTGTGCCTTTGTGTTCGTGACTCTTCACCCACTTCACCTACCCAATATAGCTTGGAGTGATTCAGCATATTTAGGTGCAAGAGAGGACCATCGCTAGTGTAAATGTACCCATCTAGACATGTTGGAACAGCTCATTTGGTCGTATGAGTTACAGAATGAAAGTTGTGCCACTTTGTAACTTTAATCGCCAGGCATCCGGCAATTTTTCCTCCACCGAAAAGTCATCACCACGAAAATGCCTTCGAGATAGAAAACCGAGATGTTTTTGTGATGGTCCCAACATGATCCCATAGGCCTAGACGAAGAGTCTATAAGCATCACTGTCTTCGAGCAACAGTCTTCAAAGATTGCTTCCTTTTGCACTTTGGACTTTAAGGAAATCATTGGTCCAACGCCTCCTGAGTGATCTCGAGTACTGGGTGCAAGAGAGGACCATCCTAGCATAACGTGACTCCATCCTGACGGTTGGAACAACCGCTTGGTCATATGAAATAGAATGAAAGTTGCACCACTTGCAACTTTACATCAAGCAGACCGGGCAATCCTTTCCAAAAGTCACCATAGAAAACGCCTTTGAGATAGCAAAACCGAGAGTTTTTTGTAGATGGTCCCAATATGATCCCATAGCCTCATACTAAGAGTCTAAGCATCACGGCTCCTCGAAATAGCCTCAAAGATTGCTTCCTTTTAGCACTTTGACTCTTAAGGAAATCGTCATTCAATGTAGCCGAGGATTCGGTATTTGCGCAAGAGAGACCATTCCAGCGAACGCATCTATCCGTGACGCGGTTGGAACAAATTGGCTATCGTGACGAAGCTGCGTAATGAAAGCTGCACCACTTTGCAACTTTACACCGCCAGTATCCGCAACTTTTCTCCACTCAAAAATTCATCACCACAGAAACACCTCCGGTGATAGCAAAACCGGTAGAGGTTTTGTAGAGGTCACAACACTATCCCATAGCCTTGGACTAAGAGTTGTAAGCATCACTCGCCTCCGAAATAGACCTTCAAAGATTGATGCCTTTTAGCACTTTGGACTCTTAAGGGAAATCGCCGGTCCAATGTAGCTCAGAGTGATTTGGCGTATTTGGGTGCAAGAGAGGACCATCCCTAGCGTAAATGTATCCATCTGGACATGTTGGAACAGTCCATTTGGTCGTACGAGTTGCAGAATCAAAGTTGCACCACTTTGCAACTTTACACTGCTTGCATCTGGCAACTTTTCCCTCCACTGAAAAGTCATCACCACAGGAAAACGCCTCTGAGATAGAAAAAAATTAGAGATGTTTTTGTAGATGGTCCCAACACGATCCCATAGCCTCAGACAGAAAGTCTGTAAGCAGCACGGTCTCCGAGAAATAGACCGGAAGAATTCTTATGATTTTTGAAGAATGATGATAACTCTACTGCAGGAAGGTGATGAGAGATTGCTTAGCGATGAAAAGCTTGAGGCATCTTATGAGGAAGTCATGCCAACCAAAGAAATGATCAAGCGTGAAGTCACAACTTGTAGCCATGGAACTGAACCTACTGAACCTGAAGAAGATGGTTGTGTTGCTGACCGGAAGAGCACCTCTGGATGGTTGTGTTGTTGACCGGAAGAGTACTTAAAGATTCAAAGGGAGCCTGTTGAACCTAAAGAAGATGGTTGTGTTGCTAACCAGAAGAGCACCTCAGGATGTTGTTTCAGTTGAGGTCTGCGATGAACACTTGTACACACCATAGTATGGTTGTAGCCATTATGGTTGATATCGTGTTGAGGCGATATCTAATATCATGATGAGATGATATTCTTCTTTTCACTTATGGTTGTAGCCATAGTACTAGACATCACGATGAGGTGATTTTCCTTGTGCAGCTGGAAGTATCCTCCCTAGCTGAGAGGGGTGTTGATGATTATTGCAGCATCAGTCATATCCTTCCAACGATCTCCTCTACATAAGAATAAATTAAATATAGCCAAAGCTATTTAATTTATATATATATATATATATATATATATATATATATATATATATATATATTGATTCGTGATTAATGCTAATTCATCAAGAGATACGAGTTAATGAAGAGGTGCATTTATGAAGAGGCCGACATGCTTGAGGCACGATTTATGTCCAATAATATTTATTATTTTATGAAGGTTGACTTCTATCTTGGAGGTGCAATCTTTGAGGAGGCACATTCTTTTTGGAGGCTGACCTATATTGTGAAGAGCCACATCTCTCTCAGCTTGTATATATATTAGATACATTTCATTGTTTTGAGACATACATTTTTCATACATTCCATTTCATATCAAGTGCGAGTTAGTGAGAAACTCTTCAAGTGCAGATCGATTTATTGTGAGAAGGCTGAGGATTATCATTTGAGAATTACATCATTGTATTGTTGTGTTGGCATCAGTCTGTGGTGCATATTATTAGACCTCATTATCGGCCTTCATTGTAAAGGAGTTTCTATTGTGATTCAATAATATAAGTGATATTATTGGCTATTTTTTTCTCCCTCAAGAGGAGGGTTTTCCCAGGGTATCTACTGTGTTATTTTGTTTAATTTAGAATTAATTTTTTGTGCATTAAATTTGATCATAAAACTAACACAAGTAAATGGCTGCATAGTGTGTGGAATGAGGGGGCAGTAGGCCTAAGACCCCTTTAAAGTTTGTTTGAGTGCTTTCTTTTCATTTTTTGTGAGTTTTGTGCCAAGTTTCCTCAAAGAAATGTGGTCTCATAGAATTCCATGACAAGCTAATGCAATTGATAGCTGCTCCTAGTTATTAGTTATGTAATATGAATTAATTGTATAACTGCTCCTAGTTATTAGTTATGCAATATGAATTAATTGTATAACTGCTTAGGTTGACTTTGTAAAACCTATATTGTTATTGAAATTTTTTCATCTATCAGCATCTAGTTGTTACTTATGCAATGTGAAGTAATGCTTTGAGTTTGAAAGATGTGCAATGCAATTTAATCAACAATATGAATATAAACTACATAATATTTAACCATTCTTTTTATGCTATTGTACATTGACATTTAACCATTGCTCACTTGATTAAATTTTCAAAGAGTTTAATCATGCACATGAGGAGGAAATTAAATTTCGATTGTCAACTTCTATATATATCAAATTATCCAATAATCAAGTGTATGTCCATATACAAAAATGGCATCAACGCCAACTCAAACAAAGTTTTACAATATGTGGCATATGCCATCTCGGTATCTATTCAAAATTTACATGCCAAAATGTCTATCTCATCCTAAACTACTGGTGGATCATCAAAATGGAGCCTCTTTGAAGCACTCGTTGGCTTTGAAGGTAGCTGCACAAGAAAAATTCAAACCAAAATTGAGATTAGTTATACTATATAATTTAAAATCGAATAATTAACATAAAAATCAATACACATTGAATTATAATTGAACTCTAAAATTGAAATCTTGATTACCTGAAATATACGTCTCTTCGAAGGGTCAAGAGTCCTAGAATATACCCCTCTCAAAGAACTAACCAAACCAAATTTTGTAACATCAATCTATATATGTGAACAAAAATATGAAATTGATCCAAGTTAGCATAGAATTGTCAGTAATAAGAACATATTTACCAAGCACAAAATAAAATAAACACATACCTCTTTAGGTTGATCTTTTTTTGTATCTCCTTTAGGTGTTTCAACACCTACTCCTTGAGGTGTTTCAACACCTCCTCCTTCAGGTGTTCGAATACCTACTCCTTCAGGTGTTGTGGCACTTATCAACAATGATGTATAAATCACAACCACCTGTACATAAAAATGACAAGTACATATGAAACTACAAATCTATGTCAATGTATGCATAATCAATAAAATATCTTATAAATCTTAATTCAATCAAATTTGAATTCAATTACCTTTCCCTTATCTAACATTGTGCGTCCATAGTCTAGAGAGCATCGCACCTCACTCGCACTAGGTGTTTCCTACAAGTAGAGAATAAGATATAAGTTAATATATAATTTCATTAATGACAAGCAAGTATATAGTAAAAAAATGTAAATGAGTGAGTGCGAAAATACAAACTGTGTGCATCTCGAGGCCAAATGAAATGGCCCTAAGGGTGCTATCAGTCACCCGTTTGATCTCCTCCTTAGACATTAACTGTTAAATAGACCATGTAAATAAATATTAGTACTTGATACTATCTCTTATTAATATTCATTTTTAAAAAATGCAAATTATGAATTTACACCTTAAATGTTACCTGTGTAACTTCTCCAATGTCCACCTCTCTAGCAAGAAAGGACTTTGTAGGGTATGCTCCACTCCCCTGCGTGTGATCTGCTATAATCTCCACATCCTGGATGTCATAATCAGAGTATCTAATGGCTGCTCAGGGGGCTGTACAATAGGACCCAAATATATTTGCTAGCACGTATTGCAAATATGTGGCACACAAATATGTGGACCCGAGGAGGATGATGCAGCAGCACTGGATCCATTGCTAAGATCACCAGACTGTGGCTGAGCTACTGTAGAAGCATGGGAAACCAAAAGACCACTCAAAGAGTGAATGGCCTGGATCGTTTGTGTGGTTGCATCCTCCGTAATATCTGGATGTTGTACTGGAGGTGGCGGAGGAAGGGGAGGACGGGGAACATGTGGGCGCCTAACTACTCTAGCTGCCCTAGGCCTATCCTGGGGCATACCTCCACCAATGCCCTGGAAGGGTTTAATGTCAAAGTAATTGATATGATGCCCTAACAAAAACAAAGCATATAATTTTTTAATAAAGTAAAAAGGTACATCAAGATTATTGTTGGTTGGTTTATCAAAAACCATACACCAATGATCCCAAAAGTTATCTACTATGCCCCTACGCGTGCACCATTTTATAGAAAGTTTTGGTTTGTTAACATTAACTGGCAAACCAGTGCTGGGGTTAATAAATAAAGAGGCTATTTGGGCTTTTGTTATTTGGAGATCTTTCACATCATCATAAGACAATCCACATACATAATATTGCCTCATGGTTTCTCGCCACGAATGAAATGCATTATGTTGGGTGGAGAGAGTTTCTAAATTTGTAATTATTCTTGTCAATGTGGTTGACATACAGGATAATTGAGGGATTTTTTTATAAACATCACAAATGCCCCTCAATTGCTCCAATTTTTCATGAATTAAGTCTTCAATTGATGGCTGCAGAGGTGGTGCAGCATTTGGCATTTCTACATTTTGATTCTTAGCTGGTGGATTTTCATTCTCAACTGGTGGAATTTGTGCATTCTCATTCTCGGCAGCCATAATGCCTGATTAAAGTTATAAAACAATTAATCTAAAATTAGACAAATTAAATGAAACACTATTTTTAAATCAAAATCCATTAAAAACATTCATTTTTTTTTTATCAAAATCCATTCTAAACTCAATTGTTTCATAAAAATTCAATCAAAAACCCTATTTTAAAAAAAAATCCACAAAAACATTCATTTTTTTATCAAAATTCATTCTAAATTCAATTTTTTCATAAAAATTCAATCAAAAACCTATTGTGAAAAAATCCACAAAAAACATTCATTTTTTTTATCAAAATCTATTCTAAACTCAATTTTTTCACAAAAATTCAATCAAAAACCTTTTTTTTTTTAAATCCACAAAAAACCATATGAAATTATTCAAATCTAAATCAAAATTGAATCAAATCAAATAAAATAAAAAAACTTACCTTTCCAAATCGGATTTTGCCCAAATCGGATATCTGTTACGCAAAGAAGGAATGCATTGTGCGCCTGCAGGTTCTTCACTATCAAATGACTTCAAAACAGTGTTGGACTTTCTTTATATATGCTTTTTGCAAATCAGATATCCGATTTGTAAAAGTAGGTTTGGTGTTTGGTATGGTGACACCCGAGCCTAAAAAAAGTCAACACATTCTTTTTGCGTTTTTTGGTCGGTGAAAGATGTGTTTTTTTCCTCATTGCCACTTTTTGGCCCACCATGATCCTGCACATACCCATTTAATTGTAGAGAGAAAGGAATATTAGTGATGTAATTAAATAAACATAATTTATTTAATTAATCAAAATGAAGATTAAAAGGGAAAAGTGAATTAATTAAATAATTAAAATTATTTAATTAATAGAATCATTATAACTTTAAACCATAATCAAATAATTAAAATTATTCAATTATGCAAGGGAAGAAGGGAAATTGATGGTGAAAAATAAGATTCACAGGCTTAAGACATTTTTCAATGTCTACACATTCATCATTCCTTCCATTCGTGTTTCATTTCATTTCAAGGTTTAATTACCAAAATGAGGTTGACCAAGGAAAACCCCTATTCACCAAAAACAAACAATTTTTCTCTTCTAAGTTGTGTGTTTGCAGATTTGCAGGTGAAGAAGGATTGAAGATTGATCAAAAGTGCAATTTTGCAAAGTTGTCAAAGTTGTCATCAAAGTTGCCAAGCCATGGGAACTCACTTGCAAAATTTATTTCTGATTTTTTGACTATGAGATCTGGAGAAATTGGGAGTGCAGATCTAGGAGCAAAGGACTACCAAAATAGATTTTGGATCCCTGTAACAAGACCCATTCACCCTAGGGTGAATTTGTCCCAAGAGGACACTCAACGACAACTTTTGGTGACCGGTACACATCCACTTCCCCTTCTTAGATCTACCAGAAGTTTTTTTTGTTTTTGTTATGCTTTAAATTGATGATTCAAGTATTACATTGCATAATTGGATTCATTTAGTATATTTCATTTATCTCCCAAAAGTACATTTCAAGCATATTTACCTCATCCTCAATCATAAGGAGAACAACAAGATTTCCATTAAGGTTGACTCACCTAAGGGTTGAAAGTCAATCTTATCCTAGGGGATCTATTTTCCCTAATGAAATAGGGAAAATAGGTGCATACTCCCATTCAAAACTCACCCACCATACATATATATTTCCCTTTATTTCATTTTGGTGAACCCGATATTCTTACACTATAATTTTTTTGATTTGGAGTCCATTCAAACCCTAGATCTAGGATTTGCATTAGTTTGCATTGCATTTTATTAGTTTGCATTCTATTTAGAGTTGTCAAAATTGCATTAATTTGCATCTCATTTAGGGTTTTGAATTTGCATTTTGCATTCTCTAAAATATGAAAATATAAAAAAATGCATGCATATTACATTGATTTTACATAGTACATGCATATTAGTGTATTTTCATTCATCCACATTCATAAATTTGGTCAAAATTGCATTTCAAAGAGTGTCAATTTGTTCATCATTTGTCCCTAATTTCATTTGCATTAGGACACCTAAATCTGGAAAATTCAATCACTGAAACCACAACCTACAACCTGAAACTAGGAATTCAAACATTAAGCAAGAACTTTAAGCTTTGATTTTTTAGAACCTCGACCTGCGACCCATTCGCCCTAGGGCGAATTAGTCCTTGTACAGGTGTTTTTTCAGATTTCTGGGCAATAATTTGTCTATGTTTGCTTCATTTTGATCAGTTATTAATTTTGTGTTTCAGTTTTAAAAATCAGAAAATGTAGTCATTGTTTGCATTAGGTTCAATTGGGAAAATCAAGTGCATTGTTTGAAATCAAAATTGACATTAAAAGACTTCATTTTCATGTTTTTGCATAGCATAATCAATAAATTATCTTGTTTTAAATCTGAAAATTATCTCTTTTTACATACTCGCATTGCACTTCCTATTTTTGGGTGTTTATTGCATTGACATAGTGCCCTTTCTCCATTTTGGGTGCACTTAGGTTTGGTGAAACTTGTATGAGCTTCACAACCTAGTTTCTTATTACCAATACTATAGTAAGACGTAGTTTGAGACTCATGCCATCTCGCGCTACTACATCCATCGTGGATGTTGAGTTTTCCAACTCTTTCACTCATAGTGTTGATACTAGTCAATCGACTATGGACCATAGCTTTCATACCACATTTTCCATGACCACCTTACCCACAAACAATGTGACTAATTTTGAAACAATGGTTGCTAATGTCCCTCAAGAAGAACTCAAATAAATGGATGAAGATTTAGAAAAATTGCAAAAACTTGAGTGTTGAATACATTGCTATTACTGCAATTCTTGACATAGATAACACGAGGAAAATGCTTGATAATGAACAAGGAATAGAGACCGTGAGTAGCTTAACTCACATTATTGATAAACATGTTCCTACAATAGCTAGTTGTGCTCAAGCTTTGGGGTACACTCAAAGTTAAGGTGAAAATTCAATTCCTCCTACAACTATGACCTCTATCCCTACATACACTATTCTAACTGTTACAACAACAAGACAACCCACTAGCAATGTCGATACCACTTTAGGTATTTCCACTGGGAATTCATTTAGCTTTGTGCATTCAAATCTCATATCTCCTAATTCATCTCCCCTCACAAACTTACAGTTCACTTGTCCTCCAAATACATATACACCTCCACTTTATTCACCTCCATCTCACAACACAACCAATGATTCTATCCTTAACCAACTCTTACAAAATGTTTCATCGCTCCAACAACAAATTGCCACATTGAACCAAAGTCAAAATGGTCAACCATCACAATGTCTTAAGAAACCCTTTACCTTGGAGATATTGAGAGCACAAATGCCACAAGGTATAGAGATTCCTAGATTTGAGAAATATGATGGAAAAGGAGACCCTAGTAACCATGTCTCAGCATACATAGCCTTATGTAGTGACTTCATCTTTAAGGATAAGCTCAAGTGGCTAAAATTTTCCCTAGATTCTTGAAAGACACTACCTTGGAACTTGGTTTTGTTTTTTTATCAAATAACTCAATTTGTTCATTCAATGAACTTGTTGATGCCTTCCTTAACCATTTCTAAGTGTGCATGGGTCCTAAGATGACCTTACCTGATTTAATTCAATGCAAAAAAAAGGATGATAAAAATTTCATAGTCTTTATCACCCGTTATCAATTGCTTTACTCACAAATCAACATTAAGATTCTAGATGCTAACCTTCAAAGAATGTTCATTGAAAACTTGCAAGACAAAATCCAAGAAAAACTTGGGATGATGAAATTTCCCTCCTTTACACACTTGTGCACGACCCTTCGTGACTATTAGAATTCGGTTAGTCATTGTGAAGCAAACACTCCCATTAACCGTCTTGAGAAATCTGAATCCATGCCCCATAACAATTTACAACCATTTAAGAAAATGGCAGCAAAAGTTGGATGGAACCTCCTCGAAGGTTCTAAAGATTGGGTGAAGATTTTCCAATAAAAGTACTTGAAGAACAGGAACCCTAGTTGTTTTCTCTCTACAACTAACCTTCCTAGTGGTTCTACTTTATGGAATCACCTTGTTAAAATAAAAAAATTGTTGAAATTGGGGGTTAGAAAGAGAATTGGAAATGGTAAAAATAGTGACTTTTGGAAGGACCCATAGATTAAGACTTCTACTTTGTCTTCAATTGATGGATTAAACCCTCTCAAACAAATCCTAACCAGGATATGTGGTAAAAAGGTTTCTGACTATGTCAACTGGGAGATGGATGAACCTAATTGAGAGGAGCTCAACATGCTATTAAGAAGGGAAAATTTAAGAGGACAGAGACAAATCAATTGGGATCCAACCCTGTTAAGGCTTCACAATCTAATTGGGGAGGCGAACTGGTTTGATAGAGGAAGGGAAGATGAATGGGTTTGGAAGGTCAGCTCTTCAGGCTATTTCTTAGTAAAACAGGCCTATGGGGAATTGGTTAAGCCATTGATAGACATCAGAGATCATCTCTGGGAAAGGTGTGAATAAAGAACTCGGTTCCTAAAATTAATTGTTTCTGGTGGATTGTCTCACACAAAAAATTATTACCATTGACAACCTGGTAAGAAGGGGATTCCAGTTGGTTAACCGATGCTCCCTTTGCAAGTAGGATGAAGAGTAAATAATGCACATCTTCTTTCACTGCCATTTCTCCAGAGAGGTTTGGTCCTTCTTCCTGTCGTTACTATCTACTGAATGGGTGTTTCCTCACTCTATGAAGTTGTTTATAGAAAGTTGGCCTAATTGCCCCTTTTCCCATAATGTTATTATTGATCTTTGGAACCAAGTTCCTCCCTTTGTTACCTAGGGAATATGGAAGGAAATGAATAACAGGATCTTCAAGGAAGTGGAGAGAAGCAGCTATGAGGTTAGCATGATAATAAAAACACAGATTAAGGAAAATATGGAGATTGGAAAATACAATTTCTCCAAATTTTGGCCTAATTACAAAGAGATGAGGATAAAGAAAATATGGGGCATAAGTAAGGATCTTACTAACTTCAATTGAGCCAAGATGTTAATTAGAAAGTCTAAAGTGTGGAGCCCTCCTTAGAAAGACTGGATTAAATGTAACTTTGATGGGTGCTCCAAAGGCAACCTGGGAATAGCAGGGGCATGGGGTTTGCTCAAAAACCACAAAGGGAAGTGCATTGTGAGCTTCGATGTTAACTTGGGTGTTTGTTCTAATAACAAAGTTGAGGCTATGGCTATTTTAGGGGGCATAAAGACTCTTAAGGAGTATGGCTTTAAAAATGTTATTCTAGAAGGAGATTCTAAGTTAATAGTGGATATTTTGAGTGGAGTGGCGACGCCCCCCTGGGAACTAAAAAATATCATTGATAGGTGTTTGGCCCTTAAGATTTTTTTTACTAACTGCAAGGTGTAGCATGTTTACAGAGAAGGAAATAAGTTTGTTTATTGTGTTGCCAACAAGGCGTTGAGGTGTATGGGGTGGACCCATTGGATAAATAATAACCTACTACAGTCTTTAAGGGATATGATTTTAAATGAATATTTTGAATGTGATTATAATTTACAAAGATGATGTGTTGAAGTTGTGCGGGAAGCATGAGAGACCTTATATTTTTAAAGGAATGTAGATTAATGATGTCAATTGGGGTACGGGGATGAGATTGATGATCTCGTTAGGAGGTAAAATTAATTATTATTTCCTTCCCGAGGTGGTCAAGGATCACATGGAGAATTGTAAGTTGCGAAGGGATGTCAAATCTAATTATGTTGATATGCCTAATGTCAAGCCTCCCCGTATTTGTGAATTTTTGAAAGGTATGATTATTAATGACATGTTAATTACTTGCAATAAAAATGATGAGATTGTGGCTTCGGGAATTGTGTCGTTGGCTTCTCCTAAAAGAAACTTCTTGATTCCTCATTTTTAATGGGCTTATTTTTTTACTTTGAGTAAAAGTGTTTTCTACAACATGGGTAGAGATCTGAAGAGGTGGGTGGTTATGAGAAATAGCTCAGAGCAATCAAAAAATTTGCAGAGTGTTAAGATGGGTGGGCCGAGGAGGTGCACAGAGCCTCCAAACTGTCAGGGGCTCAAGAAAAACACTGACTTGTGGAGATTATTTGAAAATGCAGGAATGGTTCCTTTCTTTGAGTCTATGAAGGGCTACAATGAGACTCTAACTGCCAAGTTCACTAATTCATGGAGGAAGGGAAATGTTGCTATCGGGGTTTTCAAGTTTGAAGTGACGATGAGGTTTATAGCAGAAGCTACAGGATTACAAAGTCAAGGTATAAAGGTGGCAAA
Source organism: Sequoia sempervirens (assembly GCA_007258455.2). Classification (NCBI taxonomy): domain Eukaryota; kingdom Viridiplantae; phylum Streptophyta; class Pinopsida; order Cupressales; family Cupressaceae; genus Sequoia; species Sequoia sempervirens. The sequence goes on along the minus strand of VDFB02184360.1, from coordinate 31,442 downwards.
GAAAAGTGGGGCCGACTACCAGATGTTTGTGGACAAGTTTCTGCATGATGGGGAGAATCTGAAACATTTCCAAAATGGGTATACTAGGTTAGAGCTTTTGCCTCCCTATGCCCTGGTAAGTTTATTTGTCATGATGTATTTTACATTGGAAGGCAGATACATGTCTGTACATGTGTACCATTTCTCTTTGCTAAATCATATCAGGCATGATGAAAGAATTAATTTTCCTTTCTACTTATTATCTTCTCTACAAATTAATATAGAGAAAGGTGCTAGCCCTCCCCTGCATCAAGGATTGATGCTTGCTTTGTATAAGCACGCTCTTGCACTAAACCCTCATAGTAACCTGCTTGTTGCTAGAAATGACTATCCTAACTGCAATGATGGTGACAAGGAGGAACCCCCTATGGATGAAATCCCTGCTGAGGTACCTAATCCTTTCCTACCTCCCATTGTTGTTGTTGGAGTGTATTAATTCCTGCTAAGAGCCCTTTCCTTATTGCCAATGTTTCGAACCTCTCAACCCCTGTGACTCAAAAAATTGTTGGTAAAGGTGTTATTGAGATCAAGCTTGTGAAGGTGACTCTGAAAAAGAGAAAACACTCCCCTCTTCTCTTGGACTTACGCAAGTCTAAGAAGTTTTACAAAGATCTCAATCCTCATAATGATATCATTACTATTAGTGAAGAGGGTGAAACAAAGTGGAATTGAGAGATAATAAGCAGGGGAAAGGTAATGGAGGTAGTGGTGGTTGTAGGTCAGCTCGCCTAGCTAAGGCTGCTTCTAAGGATAAAAAAAGGGAAACAAAAAATCACTAAGTTTGAAGAGGAAGACTTGGAAATTGAAGATTTTGAAGCTAGGTGGATCAAGATTATGATGGGATGGATTTTGAGGATTCTGCCTATGATATGGGGGAAGAGGAATCGATAGAAGAAAAGGAAGATGATGATGAGGAGAAAACTGAGATGGAAGAGGATCAAAAAATTGATAATTTGACTGATCCAGATGTTGGGAATACCGGCAATGAGACTAATACTGATGATTATAGCATGGATTTCATGAAAAGAAGACTAACTTACTTGCAGATATAGGTGGACAACATGGAGAAATCCTTGATCACACTTATGGGGGTCACTAACAGGCTGATGTGAAGAGCGATGATGGGTGCAGTTTTTGGACAAACAAAAATTACTAGGAAGCTAAAAAAATTGGGGAAGTTTGATGATTTAAAGGTGTTGGATGATTCTGAGGGACCTGACTGGAGGGAGTACATCTCCTTCATTGGTGAATATAGGGATATGTTGAGAAAAGCCAAGTAATGGCTTTCTCCTTTGTAACTGTTTAATGGTTGCTATCATCTTTTTGTCTTTTTGCTTCCAAATTCTGGACTGCTATTTCATTATAGCCTTGTTATGTTTTAGGACTACTTGGTATATGGTGGATTTGATCAATGGCCTACGTAGTTTAAGTACTCTAGCAGAAACTTCTTGTTTTTGATTAATTTTGGCTAGACTATGGTTATGGTGATGAATTATGGCCTACATGCCACCCTCGATGTTGTTTTTTGATGTTGGATGGTGGTGTTGTTTCCCACCTTGTTTTTGTTCCTTTTTGTCTATTTGATTGTAACCATGGGATCAGGGCCCTTTCCCTGCTTATCTAATAAAAAAAAATAAGGGCTTTTTACAACTAAATACACCTCAAACAAGTCATGTAAACTCCCAAGTGACTGCCATAAAAATGAAAAATCCATATCCATTTAGGGAAAGGAGTAGACAATTTACCCCCAAAACCTGATACCCTTCACTTCATTATGTTGCAACATATAAGTAAGAACTTAGTCACCTTACCTCCTGTTAGAGCCATTGACACAATTAAGCCCTTACCTCCAAACTTTAACTCAAATGCCTTTATCCATTATCATTGACAAAATGGACATGATACAAAACAATTCAAGCGTCTTAAACATATTGTGCAAGACCTCATTGATTCTAATCACATCCATAATGGTGGTGCTAATGATCAAGGAAATAAGTCTGTTGCCCCACCCAACCAAAATTTGCAAATCTTTGTCAACCCCATGCCAAATCATAATGTCTCTTTTGTGAAAGCTAGTGATACTAAGAATGATGTGATGAATGTTGACAAAGTTCAAGATACAAATAATGACAATATGAGTGAAAATGAAGAAGACTTACAATGTGCGATTGGCTTCATTGAAGTTCAACCTCGTAAGGGTCAAACCAAAATCCCCCTTGATATTTATTTTTCACAAAATGACATAATTAGATGTGTACCCAATGGTCCTCTTTACATTTTCGTCAAAATCAATGACAAGCCTACTAATGGGATATTAATTGATCCTATGTGTGTAGAGAATGTGATCACTAAGGAATTCTTATTTTTGCATGAACTTTATCAAGATTCTTATGAATAATTGAAAGTATGGATCAAAACACAATGGTTTTGTTTTCCCTGTGATAGGTTCGATCACTCTTCCTCTAAAAGTTGGACCAAAACAATTGAATGTCTCATTCTCCATCATCCCATCGTCAGACCAATTCTGTGTGAATCTTGGTTATCCATGGCTATGCTCCATCATGTCATCCTGTTGGTAGTGCATAAATGCATAAATGCTTAAATTTTCCATTTGGAAATGACATCTTTATTGTGCATCATAGTGGCATTAATCATGTGTCTTCCCAAGGGAATTTCTCATTGGATTTCTTCTGGCCTAAACCTATGGAACCTATTAAGCCTCGTGGAGACTTATTTTTCAAATCTTATAAAAAGTTTAAGGAAAAATGCATAGCAAAATTATCCCTTAGCAACATGCCTCAACCCATGATTGAGCCTCTCATCATTAATGAAGCCATGATTGAACCAAAATCCCTTCCAAGTAACCAAGACCAACCCATGACAAATCCTTCACCTATCTCTTATAAAAGACCAAGAGATAACAATATAAGTCTCTTTGTGCCTCCTAAGATCAAAAAAGATTATAAAGCTAAAGGGAAAGTGGTTGAACAACCTCCCATGTTTCCTTACATTCCTCCCTTACGAGAAGAAAAGAAACCTATGGTTGATAAACCCGCTCCTCCACAATCACAACTTGAAAATCATGCAAAAAGAAATATAAATGCTAAAGAGTGTAGGAATAGACATCGTGCTATTGCTCATAAGTTAAAAGAAGAGAATAAAACAGAAAATCAAGAACAAAATTTAACTCAAGCAAAGCATGATGATTCTCCACCTTCACCACAACAAAAACAACAAGAAACTTCAATGGACATTTTCATTAGGAATCCTATTGTGATTAACTTGGATGGTGATGATGAGATTGCTAAAATTGATGAGGAAGTGCATAATGAGCTAAATTTATTGTTTTCCTCTTCCATGAGTTTAGATGATAACAATTGTGATGATTCTCCTATAAAGAGTGACTCACCATATGTTGAACCTAGTGATACTCCTAGTACAACACTTGTCATTGTCCCTTTGGCTAGTTGTCTGTCTTCCGCCTATGATGAACAAGATTGGGATGCAGATGACCTGCTATAGGTTGACTTGCATGTGCCATACTAGTATTTTCTTTTCATGTTCTTTGTGATTGCATGTGTGTAATGTGATCCCTTGTACTGTGCTTCTTGGTGTGTATTTATATGTTTGTGATCCTACTTTGGATGACCCTTGTCACTCTATTGGTGCAAGGATACAAAGAAAGCAAATACATTGTGACATTCTCCTATTTGTATCTACATTCTTCTATATGTCGTACACCATTACCTTTTCTCTTGTCTTGTGTTTTTCTTTTGGGGATGACGCAAGGTGTCGAGACATTTAGGTCTCTTCCATGTTGACCCAAAAGCTTCTCATTTGTCTTCTCTCTCTGTGTCATTCTTCCTTTATGCTCGTTCTTCTATGAGTTATTTGGGGAATGATGATGATTTCGAGCTCGATTATATCACTATAGCAAAGACATAAAATTGACCCCAAATCCATGGATACCTTATGTGTTATCTTAGGATTGCATATGGGGGGAAACTCTCCTTTCCATGATGTAGCTCTATCTCGGAAACATATTTTTTACATAGGGATTTCCGAATAAAGCTCTCATGTATTGGAATTTATTGTATTCTACTTTAAAGTAATTACTCACAGCATGGTGTTTAGTAATTTATTTAAAGTGGGGGCATACATGTCCCCGCTCATTGTTTTCTTAAAAGTGTGGTATTCTTACTTAATGCGATGTGTCTTCTTGGTGGTGGCATTGGGTTTGATGTCCTTCAAGAGCATGACCTTTCTTGGCATATGGCATTCCTCTTAGTGGTAATGCTACAGATTGCATTCCCTTAGTTGTGAATATTTAATCCTCAACTAATCCTCTCTTGGTGATGTCAAGCACGATGTTCCCTAAGGAATGAGACCTTTCATGAACTAAGAAAAACCCCTTTGAAGATCTTATCTTATTGCATCTAAAATATTTTCACGGCCACCAAGCATAACACAACTTGCTTGCCAATGGAGCCTTGTTTTTCATGAGTGCCTAGCATAACACAACTTTCTAGCCTTGTGACCATTTCTGTGGCACCTTCTCAAAGTTATCAGGAGGTATAACTTTGGTATGGTTGGTACATGGGAGCCTATAGACCTGGCATGACTTTCCCATCAGCCACCTTTTGGGGCTCACCTGGCGAACATGGGATTTCACTAGCCCATGTGAATATATTTTGCTTGCATAGTGGACAACGAGTTTCCATTTGTGAATGTTTCTAGACAAACAACTAAGGCTTGATCCATACCTATTGGAAAAACAGTCGAAGCTTGATCCACCCCTTTTCTCTTTGCATTAATCTTGGTTTTGTATGCTTGTGCATCTTGTTTTGTTGCTACATATTTAACATAGGCATGTGTCTCTTTGTGCCTTTGTTGGTTTGCCATGAGATCTTAGATCTTGGGGGTTTGATCATCCTCCTTGACCTTTGTTGTCTTATCTTTCCAACAGTTGTACAATTAGACCTCTCTTGACACTTGTTGTCTACTTTAGTGTGAGTTTGAGCGTAGGGCTCATCCTCGAGCACTAAAGTGGGGGCTAAATGTAGTGTCAAAAAATATACACCTTTAAATTTTCACACTATGTTTGGGTCCCTTAATTAATTGGACTCAATAAAGCCTCTAATTGTCCCAATTATGCATTTAAAAGCCTAATTAATCATGTTTTCTAAAAGGGGAACTTGTATTAAACAATTGCAAACATTAATTAAATTTTCTTGGAATTGGAGTGTCGTGGATTTAGGTCCTAGGACCTATTCATTGGGTGAATGGGTCCCCCATAAGTTTAGGACCCAAATTTTTAATATGTTTTTGGTGGCATTTTTATAATTCAAATTCAAATTGCAATTTTCAGCCTTTGATGTTTAATTGTCAGGAAATTAGAAAATTACATATAAATACAAGGCCTTTTATCAATTCAAATCCTATAATTTTCAAGAGATGCAAACTAAGACTTTTGAAGGGGAAAAATTATAGCAAATATTATTGTCAAGAGCATTCAAGAGTAGATTTATCATTCTACATCAATATTCAAGATCTCAAACATCATGTCAAAGTTATCTTCATTCATGCATGTTTTTGGAGCTAACATTGTGATGTAGGTTTTAAGCATTCAAGTATCAATTCAAGCATCAAAATCAACATCCAATCAAGTCATTTCATGCAAGATCAAGACCTTGAAGAGATGTGTTAGACTTCAGTCCTCTAAGGGTTTCCATTCAAGGGTTTGGTGAGTTACAACAAGCTATTGTTCATTCATCATTCCTTCCATTCATATTTCATTTCAAGGCTTAATTACCAAAATGGGGTTTGACCAAGGCAAACCCCTATTCGCCAAAAATAAACAATTTTTCTCCTCTTTGTGTGTTTGTGGATTTGCAAGTGAAGAAGGATTGAAGATTGATCAAAAGTGCAATTTTGCAAAGTTTTCAAAGTTGTCATCAAAGTTGTCAAGCAACGGAAACTCGCTTGTAGAATTTATTTCTGACTTTCCAACTGTGAGATTAAAAAAAATAGAGAGTGCAAAGCCAAGAGCAGAGGATTGTCAAAACAAATTTTGGATCCCTATAGCAAGACCCATTCGCCCTAGGGCGAATTTGTCCCAGGAGGACACTCAGCAACAAATTTTGGTGACTGGTACACATCCACTTCCCCTTCTCAAATATGTCAAAATTTGATTGTTTCTATTTATGTTATGCTTTAAATCGATTATTTAAGTTTTACATTGCATAATTGGATTCATTTAGTATTTTTTATTTATCTCCCAAAAGTGCATTTCATACGTATTTACCCCATCCTCAATCATAAGAAAAACAACAAGATCTTCATTAAGGTTGACTCACCTAAGGGTTGAAATTCAATCTTATCCTAGGGGATCTATTTTTCCTAATAAAATGGGGAAGATAGGTGCATACCCCCTTTCAAAACTCACCCACCATATTTTCCTATATTTCATTTTGATTTTACTTTTTGATTTTAGTTCATGGGTTTGCTGACCTCTTATGGTGTTGCCATTGTAGGGTTACACCTTTGGCATAATTAATATATTACTTTTGCTATATTTATATTAAGTATATTATTATATTAATAACATTAGAAATATTATATTAATATTATTATAGTACTCTTATTATTTTATTATTATTGATTTTATAGTTATAGTATTATAATTACTAAAATATTATTATTAATAATATTAGTATTATTATGTTATATTATTCATATATAATACACTATGTTAGGAGTTATTTTTGGATTTGGGTTAGTCTTGGGGTTAGGATTAGGTATAGAGATGTACTACTATTATTAATAATAATTAGAACTTAGCCATATTAATCTTATATCCTCAAATATTTATTATCATTATATAATTAATAGGTGATATTTTGGGGTATGGTATCCTTTTTGTATAAATACGCTTAGTGGTGATGAACATATTTCATGCCATTTGTAAATATTTAAGGATATATATGAATAAAATCTAAACACTAAAGAGAACACATGAAATACTAAGAGGGGGGTGAATCCGTATTTCAAAACTTTAAAAACTTGAAACCACATGAATCAAAAATCAAAATAGTAAGAACATTCATGAACATGATAAACACCGAAATTACGTGGAAAATCCTTTCGAATAAAAAACCATGGCAAAATATTGTTTTGATTATCTTCAAAGTGCACCAACCCAATTTACACAAGTGAGCACCAACTCACTAAGAGTGCCAACTCTCCCAAAGCACCAACTCCGAAATAACTGAAGCACCAACTCCAATCTTGTTGAAGCACCAACTTCAAACTCATAAAAACCTTGAAACAAAACACATACTTTCAAGTCCACTGTTCAAGCACTCAAAACCTTTGCTCAAATTCTCAACTCCATAATCTGATATCCGCAAGACTATTGTAGCTAATTGCTCAGTTCAACCTACTCAAACCATTGTAACATACTCAAAAAACCTCCTTCATGTCTTTAGTTGACCATCATAAAGAATACCACAGAAAAGGTAGACTCGTCGTATCAATAACCTCATGCATACATATTCGGCTCATACACTCCTCACACCTTATACTCCATGACATTATTCTTTTTGTTCAGAGAATATCTTACACAAGATTAGATCAAAATAGTGATACATCATCACATCACACGGCACAGACCTGGCATCAATTTAGGTGGTGGATGGAAAAACATAATCACATAAATACAACACAAGGAAATAGAACACAAAGTCCCCAAGTGCTACAACACAATTCTATTAATCAATTTAGTATCTATTACATCTTCTCTTAAATTCTATGACATTCCTCTTCTTATGATCACTTGATCATCTTGCCACCCGATGCTTGATCCATTACATTATGCCTCTTTATAGAGGTCTTTGGAAAATTGTCTAGAATAAGGAATAGTTTCAACACATGCAATTGGCATGGTCGATGAGAACCATCTAGAGTACATTACATGCATAGAAAATGGATTGGAGGTTGCTAGGAGAAACATCCAGAATGTGTTGGGAAGGTTCTTTTTAAATGCTTGACTTGAAAATCTATTTGTTTCTAGTGGGAGAAATTAATTCTTACCAACACTCCCCCTTAATTTTGACCACGAATGTTGCGGCATTCTCCAATCTCTTTGCCATTGACTAATGTCTTCTTTCTCTTCTTTTCCTTATTGGTTGCAACCAAGTCTTCGGACTTCTTGAATCCTTTCTTTGCCATCTTGATGATCTTCATGCCTGACAATGCCTTTGTCTTTGTCCAACTGCTGCGGCAGTCTCTCAAACCTTTGTTTTTCAAAAATTCAATCTTGAACTTCTTGCAAACTTGTCATCTATAGATGTCTTGCCAAAAGTATTTGTTGTGCCTTCAAACTTTCCATAATTGCTATCAATTTTTACATGCGAACTTTTATACTTGAACAATTTTTTTATCATGCCCATAATCTTTTGCCAATTTGATCCAAAAATCCATCCACAATCCATTTGCATGCTTCATATATTTTTATTCTCTCTTTGCCAACACATTTTCTCCGAATGATTTCTCAAACCACAAATTTTGCACGGATGTAGATCCCAACATGTATCTTTTATATGCCATTTCCTGTTACAATGTGAACATTGCATATAATGCACTTCTCAAACAAATTTTGTTGAACCTGTATTATTTCCTTTACCTGTGATATATCCAAGACCTTCATACTTAGGCCTCATTATTGGCTTAATTGGCTCTCTCCTTCCTTGAGTATATTTTCCCAATCCTTGACCTTTATAACCCATTCTTTTCATGATTTTGAAACCAGCATTATCATCAAAACAACTAGCAATATTTGCATTATCAAATACATTACCATCACAATTTTCAGACTCATGTTTATCTCCATCACAAACAACTTCATCTAAATCACATTTATCAAATGACAAACTCAAATCTTTTGTACTACAAGAAACATCACATACCAATTTCTTTGAATTCAAACTTTCATTTTCCTCATTTAATTTTGTGATTTCCTTCTTGTATAAACTATTCTCTTCTTCTAATTTCTTCATTTTTTCTTCTAAGTGATCAACCAATTTCATTCTTTGTCCCAATTCCTCAATCCTTTTCTTAATCTCATCAACCAGTTTTAACTTTTCTTCATACTTTTTATTCTTTTCTTCAAGTTTGCACGATTCCTTCATTTGCCAATTATGTACTTCTTCCACAAACAAGTTAACCTATCCTCTAGCTATTCAATTGTCTCTGTATAATCACTAATTTCATTTAAAAGTTTACATTTTTTTGCTCCCATTTCTTTTCTTAATTTTGTCAATTCTTTTTTCTAAAAGATCATTTTCACATTTCTAAACTTGTATTTTCTTTCTTCACCTTTATCAATTCTTCTTCTAAATTATTTGTTTTCTCTTTCTTTACTCTATCAGCTTTTCCCATTGAGATATTAACAATTTCAACTTACCTTATATACTTGAACCTTCTTTAATTCTACAATCTTTCTACACTTGATTTCTCCACCTTCAAATTCCCTTCTTACAATAACAATCTTTCTTCAAGCTTTACAAATCATAACTTTCAACACCTTCTTGACACATGCAATCTCTTAGAGATAATTAATACCTAGTTTTCTTTAGACATGACACACTCTGCTTTTTCAAACACAGTACCTTTGCTTTGACAACATACAACATTACCATCAGTGATCTCCCATTCAAATGCCACGACCTCAATCTTCTTCAGGCGGCTTCTAAAAAGACATCGATCTTACCTTTCTTTTTCACCGTATTCAGACCCCATTGACTTCAGTGATGGCCTGTGTTTCTCCTCGTCTTTGCATTCAGCTTTGATACCCTTTGCTAACTCTTGCCAGCAATCCTCTTTGTTTTACAGCAGCACTTTTTAATCTCCACGATCTTTTATCTCTTGCTCCCCCTTAACATTTGACCTGCAGATCTTCAAATTTCAGTGATCTCCAACAAAACCCTTAATCAGCGATTTCTCCTTTGGTGCATCCTCTCCAATACGATCAACTCTCATTACTACAAACTTCTCTTAGATGGCTTCAGCCTCAAATCTGGTTGGATCACTTGCAACCACTTAGCCCCAACAAACACGATCCTTTCTTGAACAGCAAGATCAACACAACTGACAGTTGTAGAACAATCGCTCAGTATTTAACTGCCTCTCCAGGATCCTACCATTAGCTCTGATACCACTTGTAGGTGGTGGATGGAAAAACATAATAACAGAAATACAACATAAGGAAACAGACCACAAAGTCCCCAAGTGCTACAGCACAATTCTATTAATTAATTTAGTAACTATTACATCTTCTCTTAAATGCTACGGCATTCCTCTTCTTATGATCACTTGATCATCTTGCCACCCAATGCTTGATCCATTACATTATGCCTCTTTATATAGGTCTTTGGAATTGTCTAGAATAAGGAATAGTTTCAACACATGCAATTGGCATGGTCGGTGAGAACCATTTAGAATACATCACATGCGTAGGAAAATGGATTGGAGGTTGCTAGGAGAAACATCCAAAATGTGTTGGGAAGGTTCTCTTTAAATGCTTGACTTGACAATCTGTTTGTGTCTGGTGGGAGAAATTAATTCTTACCAAGAATCAAGCTAAGGAGAATGATATCAATAGCAAGAGATAAATCATAACTTCCATAAAAAGCCCGAAACAAATTTTCATAACAGCACTTGCCGCACTCATCACATGACTTTATTCAAAAGGCATGAAATTGATATTCATATCATCTCTTTGCACAACCCCAAAGCAACAAGACTCATAGGCGATACACCTTTAAAACTCTAAATGATAACCACTGCCTCTACAAGCTGCAACTCGTGTATCTCTGTCCATTTTGCATCACGTCTTCTGCCTCAGTAACTAAAAATGAATGCCAGTAATCATGAGACACAAAATGTGACCTTCAGAAAGCATAATATTTCTGCTTAGAAATAAATCGAACACCAAGGAGAGAACACAACTCCCTTATATATTCGGTTTGGCTCTATATTAGCTAAATGAAAATGTAATATCCTTAGAAATACATGAGCCTCCATACACTCTTTGTCGTCGCTATAACTAAGCCGCCCAATATCATTGAGTCAAGCTACCAATGCCAGAAATAAAGACTCAAAATGGAGTCTCAAGCCACTGAAAATAAATGACCCAGGCAATACAAAAGAAATGACTCGACCTGACAAGTCAAATATGACATGGCACAAGAAACTGAAATTTCTCTACTATTGTCAAGGAAAAGTTGATTTTGCACTATGTTGACATTAACCAAGTAGGCAAGAAGCTGAAACAAATAGGCAAGTAGTTCAACCAAGCAGGCAATCGGCTCGAGTAAGCAACCATCCAGCTCAAGCAAGCATTCAACTAGCTCAAGCAAGCAACCAACCAGCTCAAGCACACAAGCAACCAGCTCAACACCCAAGCAAGTAGCTCAACCTTTGACATTAATGACAAGATATTTCAACAAACACAACATTATATCATTGACATGATAATAGTGATGACCTTGAACATTCTTTAAATCAAATTGGACTCTAGGACCTATCAAAATGTATCTTCAAAAAACACATTATATTTTGTCTTTAACGTTAGTCCACATTAAATAATTGGATATATATTTTTTGTTGTTTTTGTTTGCCTTCTTGCCTTATGTGTCATTTGACTCATAAATAATAACCTTTCACAAATTATCAACTATGAAATTGTTGCTTCAAAAAAAATTCATACTAAATTAGACACTTTATATATTACTTTTACCTACAATTACTAAATTATTTGGATAAATAATTACATTGAATGATAATTATATCATGGAATATAATACATTACTACTAGATATACTAATCATATAATATATCATATCTTTGTTGAAACTCTAGGGTAAACATTTTGAATGTAACTAAAAGAGGTAGCATGACAACAACTTAATTATCTATGCACAAACCAACAAAGGACTATTATGGTAATGGTGGATGCACACATTTTCATAATCACTTCAACAAATTCAATTGCTCTCTATGTCATAAGAATTTGACTTATCGAGAATATTTTCCTTGAAAACCAAAAGTAACCTTTCATAAAGTGTCATCCTTGAAATTGATGATTCAAACATGTTTCACTCTCTGTTAGGTGTTTTGTAGATTACCTTTACCTACAATTATGAAGTTGTTTGGATAAATAATTATATTGAAATATATTAATATAAATATATATCATGGAAAATAGCATATCATTACTAATGAATTTACTAATCAATACTCGCAAACAACAACATTGTTAAAAAATTATCATAGAATGATAATTCGAAATGGGCTCTCCCACTCCTCTCGCTCGTTTGTTGTCTATCGCAAGGATCCATACTTCCTCTACGTCTATTCTTGGTGCATCGTTGCTCTCTATGTCATAAGAATTTGACCTATCAAGATTATTTTCCTTTGCCACCAAGAATAACCTTTCATAAAGTGTCAACCTTAAAATTGATGATTCAAACATGTTTCACTCTTTGTTAGGTGTTTTATAGATTACCTTTACCTACAATTATGAAGTCGTTTGGATAAATAATTATATTGAAATATAAATATATCATGGAAAATAACATATCCTTAATAATGAATCTACTAATTAATACCTAAATCATAAACAACATTGTTAGAAAATTATCAAGGAATGATAATCTGAAATGGGCTCTCCCACTCTTCTTGCTTGTCTGTTGTCTGTCACAAGGATCTATACTTCCTCTGCATCTGTTGTTGGTGCAATGTTATGCTCTATTACTTCTACTGCTAGATTTTCATCCATTGTGGGTGTGTTCCCAATCTCTGTGTTAGTTGATGTGTTGTTTGGCTCAGTTTCGTTTGCTGCAGGTGGATTTCCTGTCTCTGGTGCAACCACTAGTTCTTCTGTTGTTGTGACTAGTGTGTAGTCTTTTGCTACTATTGTTGCAACTTGCACCTTCTATGTTGACTTCTGTTGTTAAGATTTCTAGTGTGTTCATGTTGTTGGTGTGTTGTTAGGCTCTGTTACTTTTATCATTGGAATTTCGTCTGTCGTGGGTGTGCTCCCTACATCTGCATTTGCTACTATACTGTTTGGCTTAGTTTCATTTATTGTAGGTGGACTTCTTGTTACTGGTACAACCATGGGTTCTTTTGTTGCTACAATTGGTGCACGGTCTGCCGCTACTGTTGTTACACCTTCTGTGTTGACTTCAACTATTAATGGACACAAATTTTCTCAAGTTGTTAGTTCTAGTGTTGCCCACCCTTTGAGGAGGAAATCTCATCCTCTTCCTTGTGCCAAATCATCCTCGTTGGTGATTTGTGGTCAGGATGTGGTGGAAACGAGGAGTTTTACCAATGTAGAGGTCTAGTGTGCAAATTCTCCAATCTGTGGTCTTATCTTTCAAATCTTCACAAATGAGTGTTAGATTCTTGGAAGTCTCTTGTGGTGAGTATGATTGAACTATTTCCCTTGGCTAAAGGTTTTTAATTTCATCCTTTCCTCTGAGGATAGGGATTTGGTGTTGTGCAAGCTGTTGCCTTGGGGGAGCACTCTCTCTCTATCAAACCTTTGATACCTTGCTTTAATCCTCTTACTAAGCCACTAAATGTGCGTCCAATGTGGGTCAAACTTTCAAACCTCCCTTTACAGTAGAGCCTTCTTTTTATGAGGTCATTGGTAAGTCTATTGGTCGCTTCTTGAAAACTAATGATCTACTACTTCCTTCATGAGGCGCTCCATATTTGTGCTCATTCTGGTGGATATTGACATCTCCAAACCCCTTCATGGAGATGCAATTTTGATGGTTGGGAACAAGCCTTGGACTCAACCTCTTGATTATGAGGGCCTACCATTCATATATCACTGGTGCTTCTCCATCAGTCACCTAGCTACAAATTATCCTCTCTCACGTCGCAAGGGCTCTACTACATGGTGGAAGGATGATACTAAATACCACTTAACTATCCATTCTTTTATTGATTCATTGAATGAATCCTCCCAGGACAATGATGTGTCTCTTTCTTCTCCAATGCCCTCAAACTCTATGGTGGAACCTCATGGCCTCCCCTTGCAAACTGATTTTCCTTCGGATTTGGAACCTCCTCGCCATTCTTCTCATGTTGCTAGACTCCCTGTGGGGGAACGCCCTCCTGCATATGTGAATACTACCTCTTCATGTGCTGATGGACCCTTTATGGGGGTTTCTTCTCATACTCTCCATTGCAACGAGCATTTGGATGACAATATTGCTCTGACTGTTATTTGTAGGATGAATTCTCGTTCTCATGTTATATGCGTAAGGTCAAACCCCCTCCTAATTTGGGATTGTCAAAGTGGGACGCTGGTGGTCCCTACTCTGTTGTTAGTAGTTGTGTAAGGCAGCTTGGCTGCAACTAGTTCTCTTTCTCCTTTGTAATGATTCTTTGTAGTTTATGGCCTGTCTGGGCCTATTTCATTCATCCTTTTGAAAGCCTAGTTAAGGGTTTAGGACCCTTGTTTCTTGCTTACATTAATAAAAAACATATCATTACTAAAGATAAATATCATTTAATATATTTTCTCTTTCTTGACACCTTGAGGCAAATGTTGTGAATTCAAAATCGTTGTTGATGAAGAAAACATGTTACCAACTACATTATCTATATGCATGATTCAACAAAATACCATTATGGTAACGTTGGATGCACATATTTTCATAATCACTTCAACAAATTTGTTAGCTCTCTATGTCATGATAATTTGACTTGTGGAGGATATCAATTTTTATTATCAAAACTTTTAATCCTATTGTACTCACCATAGGAGATGGTTGAAATTTAGGTAGGAATAATATGGGTTGAAGAAAATGCTTAGTTTTGGGAACATATAAAGGCATCGATACTGTCACTATACTCTTATTTTAGGAATTCAATAGGTCTGTAACATAGTTGTAGAGATTATTATATTCAATGCTATGAATGTAAAATTAATGGATCACAATGTATTTCGTATTTTGTTTGTATCTTCCCTTTGCACAAAGAATTTTTTTGATTGATTTGGCTACACCAACCATCTCAAGCACTTGGAATGCTACCTATTTATACATCCAAGTCTGCTACCTTATTCTTTCACCCTTTCTCTCTTTTTTGCTTGCATATCATCCTGATGATGGATCATGGAGTATGATCCGAAACGTTTAAATTGATATAAAAATTTGACGTGCCGTTTCAATCCAGAAATAGCTTACTTGAAATTTATCATGGACTGTGGAAACTTTATGCTTTTAGTCAACTAATTTGTTATCATGTAACATTATTAAGTACCATATGTCATAAGAATCAAGTGCATGTTAGATAGGACCTAAAGGGTTTGTTATGCATTGTTTAAATGAGGAAGGCCAGGAAGGATAAAAGGCCTACCCATATAGGTGGGCAAAAATTATATACTTTGTTTTTATTGGTTTAGATATTAAATCTAGTTAGTATTTAGAATTTGTACACTAAGCATATATGATGGTTAGTCTAAATTTTTTACCGAATCAAGAGTTTGTAAATTTATATTTTAGAAAATATTTGAAAATTTTATTGAATTAAAAAAAAAAAAAAAGAAAAAAAGGGGGAAAAGAAAGAAAAATTCATTAACTTTCCTTTAGAATTCTTAGACATTAAATTGTGAATTGATTCGACCATTTTAAAAATTCAAGAAAAATAATTTCATTGATTTTTCTTTTAGAATTTTTAGACATAAAAGGAGTTCATTTAGCCATTTTAGAAATCCATAAAAAAGCAAAAACATGTTATAAAATAGGATCTGAATTTTACTTTTAATTTTTTTCCCCTGATAGCAACTCATTGCATGGACACTTGCACAATGTTGGGTGGCACTCGGAGTATAGGAGTATTGACAACAATGAGTTATCCCATTGTGTGCTTCCCAAAGAGAGAGTGTGTATATATTATATGGGCTTTTAAAAATCTGCCATATCCATATCAGATACCTCATCCATTAAGTTCAGTCATTTATTATATGGGTATAAGCCCAACAGTGGACACACTGATTTGTTTTCTCTATACTCTGTACTTAAGAGGTCAGTAGTGATATTTGAGCAGCTCTGTTTTGCTTATTTATCTTTGAAATCCATGCTCATAGCTTATCAGAGATATGTTTTATCCAGTCACCAATGGAGGTGTGGATTTGGAGAGAGAGGAATGCCATTTCAAATTAGGGTCTGTTAGTATATGAATAAAGGCTTGGCCATATTATATACATATATATCTACCAAAAGATGTGGGTAGTGGGGCACAGGGAGGTGGCCCTCGTCCCCATATTGCAGTCTCCTGGTGACTAGGGTTTTATACCATTACAAGTCATTTTGACATTTTCTTTACACCCTGAAATTTGTTTTATACTCGATGGCGTTTTATTATTTATATAAAGGTAATGTTGGAGCTCAGTGAGAATGATAACAGTCTTCTCAAATTAATGATATCAAATTTCCACAATCCATAATGTTCTATCAGTCAGTCTTCTCAAATCTATCACCATGCATATCTGCAGGATCTCAGTTGGCAACAAAAGGTATTAGTAATGAGCTCTGTAGGTTATGGAATAGTTGTAGGTGTGCTAAAATTCCATTATATGCATTTTCTATATGTCATGTTCCAAAGGACAGCATGAAGAGAAATTTTACATGCCTAGGTGATGGATCTGAATATGCCCATTAATGAAGGGAGAAGACAAACTTCCAAATTCTCACACAAATTTACAAAAATCTCAGATTACACCAGATTCCATAAGCGATAAACACTAAATCGACAACTTCGTATGTCGATTTAAAATCGATTACAATTGCATCACAATTTACTCAACTTTGAAAATCAAATCAAATAACTTTATTTCAATGAAATATTACATCTTTCTCGGCAACTCCATTGCCCCTTTGATCTTCCGACTATTCATCTCCCTCTGCTCACCCACACGACTCGTCCACTGGTCTACCCCGCACACTCAATGCACAACCTCCTCTTTCTACCTTTGTCGGCCTCCTTGCAGCTGTCAATACAACAGTCAATGGTCTGAAATTTCTTCATTAACCATTTGCCACCCCTCTCTCCAGCACTTGTATTCACGTATACGGTGCTACTTCTTCCCCTGGCGCCACTTTCACCTTTATATGCCAGTCCACTCTCCTCTTACATTCCCACGCTCTCTCTGTTTATTTCACTTCAGCCTTCGCCTGTGTGTGGGTCGACATCAGTCAATTGCTCCTTTATTTTCTGTTTGCATTTAAAATTTGCTATCTCTCCCTCATACAAGAATCGATCTTCTTTCCCAGCGCTAACCTTTTCCCTAATCCAATCTGTGTTCATTTAATCGGTGTTTCTTCAAACCCATCGACTCTATCTTTCAAAGAGAGCAATGTGCCTGGCGTTCTTCACCATGAACAAACGTCCTCTCTCGGTTACTTTCTTATTTGTTGCTCAGTTTCCTTGTTCTGGCGCCCTTTCCATATTTCATTATTTTGATTACTTGCAAATTTGTTTATTGAACCCTCACAGATTATGCGCCCTCCCTTCGAATAACTCTTGGGCAATCCGATGTCTTCAACTTACCATGACCTGCTATCATGGACTCATATGGATGGTCTTTGTGAATTCCATTCACTTGCAATTTCGTTTGAATGTGCCAACCAAATGAAACGCCCCTCCTTCCACACTCTGTTTGCTTTTGGCCGCTTCCTTATTCTCCTAGGCACAGATTTATCCTTCACCACAATCTGCATTCAGTAGATTGAATTATGTTCTTTGTCTTCATCGCCCAATATGCTCGATGCGCCCTCTCCAATATGAGCGACTGGCACTTCTTCTCAATGTGTTGCTGAATCTGCAACTCTTCAAACCCCACCTCCTTATGCCTCATACCCTTGCGCATTTATCTGTTTGTCATTGAAAGAAACGATTTCATGCCTCCTTGAAATGGCTCCACATCTCATGGAGTCTTAAGCAACTTTCCCTCTCCTCAAATTAGCGCATGCAAACCCCACTTACACCCACCATGTATTATTTGCTCAGGGAAACTAATGTTAAATCTGTCTACGCGCTGAGCTATGGCACGGGCCTTTCTTCCCCAACCTGGCATGCCCTTTACTTCTCCATATCTGCACTTTAATACTTAATTTACGATGCCCCTTTCACATTCCAAATGCAAAATTGGATTTGCAATTTTTTATTCTATATAAGAAATTCACATTCTTTGTTCAACTTTTTCCAATTTTAGCTCTCGTATGAATTTTTATTCTGATACAAACTAAATTGACATTTTAATCATACAGAAAAACTACATTTCGGGCTCATGAAGTTAACAGCAATGGACATTCAGAATGCATGACGTTATTCAACTTGTTGCTATCACCCTTCAAATCAAATGAAGTTATCCAAAGAAAAAAAAAACAAACAAAATCAAACTGAAATTCTTTTGTTGATGCTGATCGCCTGTGAATCCCGATGCTACTGCATCACCCATCTATCTCAAGTAAACATGAACCCAGATTTTAAGTCCGACATGTACTCACCGAATGCATCCCATCCCATTTTGTCCTTTCCATTTATTAAAAAAAAAAGGAATACAGTTAAAAAAGGAATAAGAAAGTAAGGAACCAAATTGCGTTTTGTACCTTTCCTAGCAAGCGAAGGGCATCAGCCCTGTTGAGAATTCAGAAAATTATATGTATTCTAGCTGAGGTGAGAAAGCCCTCTCCATTCTCAGAGGCATGAAGCTCTATACCCTAACATACCCTAACTATACTAAACTACAAATAAAAGGGGATATGAAGAAACATCTATGCAAATCTTTAGCCCCTTTGAGCTTGAAGGATCTTGTTAAGGTATATATTGTCATATTCATAGTAAAATGTATACTAATTAATCAAGCTAATAAGGTGATTTTATACCTGATGATCACGGGTTTGAAAAATTCTGATGCAGATGACACGGCACAATTTGCTCCCTCGGCTCCCCACCTCCCACGAGTTCGTTCACTTCCTCTTCAAACCAGGCTGTTCTTGTAGTGGCCAAAACTAGGTCCTTCCATCTCTTCAAAAATTCCCTTCAAGTCAGCAATTAACATACCCTTCTAGGATGGGGACTTCTTCCCCTGATTACCAAGTGCTGTGACTGAAGATGTCATTTGTCAGATTTACTATGGCATTCGGGTCAATTATGCAGATACTTTTTGCGGATATTTTTGCTGAAGATTAAGGTTGGGAAAACTTTGTAGATACTTACTGCATATAATTTACTTAAAAAGAAAATAAAACTGCAAAAACCTGAGAATTCATCATCAAGTTTTTTAACAATCAGCAAATCTTCAACCTAATAAAGATTATAATTCTTCTCTTCTATTCTATATTCTTAGATAAATTGAAAAAAAAACCTCACACCCGTTATAATAGATTCCCTTCGAGCCTCTCCATAAATCACACTAGCTGTAATTTCCTTGGCAATGCTGGGGACAACATTCAACATTATATTTTCTTTAACAGAGCATAATCGGGATTTTAGGGATCAGGGAGGAACTGAGTCAAGATTGTTTCGGCTTCTAATACTGGACAGAGCACTATTTATCAATTCTTTTCCCGACATAAAATTCTGCTCCTTTTTAATTTAATTCCATTATAACTTCTCGTCCTATGAATTCCTTGACTACTTTCCCACGATTATAATTTATTGGCCGCGCCTGAATGGTCATTTATGTGCTTTTTTACATCAGTCCCATAGTTATTAGCTTTTTCGGTTTAGCCGCTGGTGTATTAAATTTGAACTTATAAAGAAATATTTATTTCTAATTATAATATAAAATATTATAATATAATTGTATGAGGATAAATCAAATTTACAAATTAAGTAAATAAATACAATAATTAAGTAGACAATTTAGATTTAAGAGTTATGATTGAAATAATAAATTTAAAATTAATTAAATTAAATACAATATTTATATGGTTTTGAAAGGGTTTTAATTTTGGGTTGGGGTCCTAGTTTGGTTGGCTAAATCTTTTATGTTGCAGGAGGTTGGTCATGAGGTCTAGTCTCCCCCACCCCCGTGGTACCGGAGGGCGTGTCGCGCCAGCGCCGCCGTCGCTTAATAAATTAGTAGTCATTAGTGTATTGAATTTTGACTCAAAATGAAATATTTGTTTTTATATGAAATTTCACTTTCCACTATTAATCATAACATAACATATTATAATATAATTGTATGAATAAATCATACATATAAATTAAGTAAATAAATGAAATTAAATAAACTAGCACTTGAATCTAAATAAATTATGTGATTAAACAATTAATAATAAGTGCTAAATAATGGAATAAAATAAACATAGGCAAATCTAGATTTTTTCCTTAAAGAAATTAAGTAGTATCTAATTATGAAATATTTGCATACAAATTTAAAACATAAAGCAATGCAAATGAAAAAAGAAAGTTGACATCAAATTGACAAAAAAAAAAAAAAAATTGCAAATGAAAATAGAATGTTTTAATCTAGTTGTCAAATCAATATTTATCTCACTTTTATGATAAGTGAGATTTTGAAGGCTTTTTATCTCATATTTTGGAAGTTTTTACCATTAAACAATAACTGATTTACATTAAATGGCAGTTGAAACTTGTATTCTCACAACTCAACATGAGAATAAATCATATTACAAATTAAGTAAATAAATAAAACAATTAAATTATAAACAATATTTTAGATTTAAGAGTTAGGATTGAAATAATAGTTGTAAAATTAATTATGACCTTCAAACAAATGAAATATAATATTCATGTACTTTTGACATCATTTCAATTCCACTTAATTAGTAGTAGTTAGTGTATTCACTTTAGACTTAAAATGAAATATTTATTAGATTAAATGACATTTCACTTTTACAATTATTCCAAATGATAAGATATCTAGAATATTTGATAGCATTGAATAAGATCTTGGTTTATGGGACATGGGTGGCATTTTTTCTTGTGAGGTTATGATTCTGCAATTAGATGTGTTCTCAAGATAACTTGAGATGGTTTGGCAATGAGTTGCCTAGAATCTTTCCATCATTCTATATTTTGTCATAAAAGATCATGTTACAATTTTACTCTATGTAGGGTCAAAGTTATGGTTGATGTTATTTATGTTTTTTCTTTGATTTTTAGCTTGTTGGTTGTGTTTTGGAGGCATGAATATCTCTTAATTTCATTTTGCTCCCAGCTCCTTGAAATTGGAATTAATTGGATTCAATTTGAATTTAATTCAAATTTGGAGATGAAGTTGTTAGAAAGTGACATTTATTGAATTTTAAGGAGTTACAAAAAGAAACTCCATTCCCAAGCTTGAGGAGACCAATTTTAGCATATGTAACTCCTCTTGGAATTAAAAATATGGAATAAATGAGAAGTGGGAAAATTTGGGTGCCTAGTGATGGGTTGTGGATTGAGATAATTTAGAAAATAATTAAAAAATTTGCAAGTGGGGAATGGGAGGCATGGCAATGCCTAGGAAGGAAAAAGGCCACGCCCCAACTAGAGAGGGAGTTGAAGAGAAGAATTGGAAAAAAGAATGCAGATTTGGTGAAGACAAGCACTTGGGAAGAAGAGTTGGGATGCCCAAGAGGGTAATTAGGGGATTTAAGACTAATTTTTCTACCATAGAAGGTTGATTGTGGCCTCTTGAGTTTGACTTGAGGTTGTTGAAAATGAATTCTTTCCTATAGCTAAGTTTTTGGTTTGATCTCTCTCAATTTGATGTTGAGATTCTAAACTTGAGGATTGAATAATGAAATAGTACCTTGATTTTTAAATTTTTTGTTGTTTCTAGTGTTAGAAAGTTTGCAATTGATCTCTCATAAAATTTCTTGTAATTTCCAAAATCCAAGTTTATTTTTATTGAGCATAGGGGCTGCAACAACTGACAATCCAATAGGATTATCGCTTATTGAGTTGCACCATATGGTATCAGAGCAAGTTGCTTGTTGGGGTGTGAGATGTGTTGAGTATGAGTTTGTTGTAGGAGTCTTGTAATCAAGAGTTTATGTTGTCTATTCTCTAGCAAAAATAAGGCCGAGTAGAAGGTGTACAAGGTTCCTCCACTGAAAGAGAGTGGGTAGAGGAAGAGTAGATTTGCATCTTCCAAAATTTCTATTAGTAGAGGATAGTGTTAAACACATCAAAATACTGAGGGTGGGGGGTGAATCAGTATTCTATCAAATCTCAAATGTTCCAAAACAAACATATACTTTAAACTCTACCACATAAACAAGAACATGAAAGATGAAGACAATGCACAACACAACACCAGATATACGTGGAAAACCCCATAAAGGGAAACCGCATTGAGAAGCATTGCTAGGAGCTACTGTCCTAATCCAGCCTTACAAAATGAACAATATTTACAACTTTATTTTAAGGCTACAACCTAAGGGAGCTACAACTCCTTGATTACAGTTTTAGGGTTACACCCAAGGAAGATACAACTCCTTGATCTAAGCACACACTCAGGAATGATTACAGAATGATAGTCCTTCCATTGTCTGAAACTGACAATTAAACTCACTCTTTTTTGATGATTGTAATTCTACTTTGCAAACTCTCCAAATCTCTTCTTAGTTACCTACTAGCTCACTACTTTTAGCAATTAAGAAGTTATTGCCTTCGGCTCACTGCCTCCAACAAAAAATTAAGCACACTTCATCACATACCTTCTATCACAAGGATATGATCAAAATGAAACTGAATAAGATCTACCACAACTACTCTTTCTCTTTCAAACACTTACACAATCATGATCATGTTGCACCCTAGATCAACTAGGTTTACAATTTATACATGATATTACATTGATTAAATTTCACCTGTCAGTCTACAACAACAAAAATATTACATCTATAAGTCAGCCAAGGATAAAAAATACAACATGAAACGTGTAGATGGCAAGACCCAAAAGACTACTCGCAACACCAGGAAGAGAAAAATGCCTTGTAGATCCCAACACACACTTAACCTAGTCCCAAAACAATCTTCACATCTTTGATCTTCAATAAACATCATCACACGCTTTGCCTTGTAGATCCCAACACACACTTAACCTAGTCCCAAAACAATCTTCACATCTTTGATCTTCAATAAACATCATCACACGCTTTGTAAATACAAATTAGGTTGGCCATAAGCAAGAAAACATGTAACATGTAGCATGTCAACCTTCACATCCATTGGTGGTACACAAGAATGATTAAACATTATTTTTGTTTATCCTAGATGAGTCGGCATGACCCATACAACACCTTCAATCACTCCTTAAGCTTTTCTTAATCTTGAAATAGTGGCACACACCATCAACATACCTTAGTTGGCCTTAGCAAAAAGCATAACTTCACAAAATGACTTGAAACACTTGTGTAGTACTGGAAACAAAAAAGATCTTCATGCACTTCATACCTTAAAAACTATGAGACATGTGTACTGTCCACACAAACTCATACAAATAGAATTCACAACCTTCTTCTGACCCAAGTATTTAAACACTTGTTCTGATGAATATTAAACATTTGAAACCAATTGTATTACTCTAACATTTTGAAAACTGAACTTGTAGAGCACCAAATCACTTGAAACTTCAATATAACATACTTTAGACATCACTGAGTATGTCCTCAAAATTGCTTGATGAAAACTTCATATGCAATAGAATGTGGAGCATTCCAACAAGTCTTTTGAACTACTTTGCACTACCTTAACACAGTCTTGTACTCTATCAATTATGACTTTCTCTGCGGAAGGATTATTGACATGAAAATTTGGATATAACACCTTCACATCTCAATGAACTTAACTTCTAAACCACAAATACAAAATCTTGCTTTGCGGGAGGATGCAGACCAAAATACTATCTCTACCTTAGAATATATACTATGAATTCCTTAGACTAAAACTTCTGCAACTTGTCCCTGAGTGTGGTACACCAAAGTGACAAAATATCATTGTAGGCATCTTGAAAACACATAAAGACATAAGTATCCACTCTGCATCATACTTAGGCATCAAACTAACTACTAGTCTTCCACATCACTGTAGTGTTGACCTGCACCATTAGACATTTTTGCACACCACTAATCTCCAAAGCATATATAATCTTAGGCACACTTTTGACATGAATGACAACCAAACTATAACAGATAGTAGTGTGTGTGTGGAAAATGTTTGATAAAATGTCTTTGAAGAAGAGGACAAGATGGGTCATGAGAAGGCCTATGAGGATTTTACCTATGGAAGAGTGGAGAGAAAAGAGGTTTACAAAATGGCTTATTGGAGAATTAAAGAAGATTGAGGCTAGATTGGATGTGCTAGAGCTAGAGCAAAAAAGAGAACTTGAAGAGGCTAAAAGAAAGCATGAATAAAGATTGCATGAAAAGGGTATAATGGCTAATGAAAGGTATGAAGCTGGAAATTTTGAAGAGAAGGTAGAAGATGAAAGTATGAAAGATGTCAAAGATAATTGTAATGAAGGAAAATTTGGAGCAACAACAAAGAGACGGGAGGTTGTAAAGGTAGCATGTGATTTTTCTGAAATTAGTGAAAATAAATTTGATGTGGAGTTACATGATATTGTGGATATGGAAATCGAATGGAAAATATGGTATTATTGAGGTAGATAAAAGTGAAGGTGTAGTAGTTCAAAGCATGGACTTTTTTTATCCTATGTTTGACAAAGAGGTTAATGAAGAAAAAGATAATCTCTTGTTGAAAGAGGGGATAAGGGAAATGGTGAAAGAAAATGATGAGAAGAAAGAGGTTATTGTTGATATGTCTCCTTGAAGGCAATAAAGTAGAAGATAAGAAGGTCGCATGCATATAGAAGAGGAGGTTGCAACAATTGGATGGCTCACATTAATAGGAGTTGGAGCAAAATTTGT
Source organism: Sequoia sempervirens (assembly GCA_007258455.2). Taxonomy (NCBI): domain Eukaryota; kingdom Viridiplantae; phylum Streptophyta; class Pinopsida; order Cupressales; family Cupressaceae; genus Sequoia; species Sequoia sempervirens. The sequence continues at coordinate 6,429 of VDFB02184360.1, read as the reverse complement.
AGCATCAAATGATGAGGTAAAATATGAATTTTGTGAAAAAATTTATGAAGGTTATATATATGTAATTGATATAGTTAAAATGGATAAAGATGAGAAAATTGAAAAGTATATTGCAATAGTAGAGAAAGAGAAGAAAACAGAGGTAATGAGTTGTTTTTCTACATTTTGCAAAGATGATGTTAAAGTTGATCTTTCTTCAAATGAAATGGCAAAAGGATATGAAGAAAGAGAATTGGAAAAGTGTAGCAAAAAGATGTTACAAGTTGAGGTACAACAAGATGTTCAAGATGATGGAATAGAGTTGGAAGATACATATTGGTGGAAATTAGATTTCAATGGGTTGAATATCATGAGAGGGAGAAAGAGAGGAAGGATGAAAGAAGGGAGAGACATGAAGGTTCAAGGTAAGGTGAAGAAATTTCAAAAAAATAAAGAGGAATGTTGGATCCAAAATGAACATATGGGTTTCAAATGTTCATGAGCTTCACTCATGAAACATTTCTTCTACCCGAGTTGTCTAACGCAGGAACAACCGGGTGCACAGTCAATCTTGCACACCAAAAAGAATATTTATGTTTTTCCTTTGATTTTTGCTTGTTGGTTCTATTTGGCTGCCATGAATATCTTTTAATTTCATTTTCATCCCAACTCCTTGAAATTGGAATTAATTGGATTGAATTTGAATTTAATTCAAATTTAGAGATGAAGGTGTTGGAAAGTGGTATTTATTGAATTTTGGGGTTACAAAAAAAAAAATCCACACCCAAGCTTGAGGAGACCAATTTTAGCATCTGTAACTCCTCTTGGAATTAAAAAATATGGAATAAATGAGAAGTGGGAAAATTTGGGTGCCTAGTGATGGGGTTGTGGATTGAGATAATTTAGAAAACACTTAAAAAAATTGCAAGAAGTGGGGAATGGGAGGCATGGCAACGCCTAGGAAGGAAAAAGAAAATTAATTGCAGCTGGGGAAGCAAGGAAAAAGGCCACGCCCCAGTTAGAGAGGGACTTGAAGAGAAGAATTGGAAAAAATAATGTGGATTTGGTGAAGACAAGCACATGGGAAGAAGAGTTGGGATGCCCAAGAGGGTAGTCAAGAGATTTAAGGTTGATTTTGTTGTTGTAGAAGGTTGATTGTGGCCTCTTGAGTTTGACTTGAGGTTGCTAAAAATAAATTCTTTCATGTAGCCAAGTTTTTGGTTTGTTCTCTCTCAATTTGATGTTGAGATTGTAAACTTGAGGATTGAATAATGAAATGGTACCTTGATTTTTGAATTTGTTATTTTTTCTAATGCTGAAAAGTTTGTAACCGATCTCTCATAAAATTTATTGTAATTTCCAAAAGACGAGTTTCTTGTTGTTGAGTGTAGAGGTTGCAACATCTGAAAATCCAATAAGATTCTCAATTGTTGAGTTGCACCAAGGTGGAAATTGCTCATGGATGGGTTTAGCTTGTCCTATTTGATTTAATGAAGATAACTATAGTGGCAAATTAAATGTCTATCATGTTATCTATCAATTTCTTAATTTATATTAGTTGTTGCTCTCATCTTAGTTTTTTAATTATTTTTCACTATTCCCCCAAGATGATAGGGAATTTGGGGTCCTTTTTGTGCTCTTTTTTAATCTATATAAGGGCATGATCTTCCCCTCTAGATCACCTTATTGATAAAAAATAAATTTTTTATTAAATATTTATTTTATTTTATTATAGCTTATTTTTATTTATTTGATAAGTAACTTTTATACGTATTTATATTCAATTATGTTTGTTATATTTTTAATTTTAGAGTTTATGTTTAAAAGTATTTGTTGATGAATTATTACAATTTTTTCTAGCATAGTCATGAGATGGTAATGTTCCTTGTTGTGTTGTCACTATCATGAATTTTTCAAGCCTTTTAGTACTACCCCCTTCTCTTGGAATATGATTTTACTCATGGATTGCCCTTTCCTTCCTCACAAGTATAACTAGATGTGACATGATTTTAGGGTGGAAATTATCTTTAGTATATGGAAGGATATGAATGGTTCTCTCTTTAATCACAACATTGTTGATAATAAAAAAATCTTTATATACCAAAGCTATCATCTACTCTAATGTTTTTTATGCAGAGGTGCAAGCCAACAAAATTGTGCTTGAGGTTACACATCTATAAGAGTTGGTGGTCCATTGGGGTAATGCCCCCTTCATTATTGCTCAAATTCTTCTCAATTTCACATCCCCTCATGATCATCAACGTGGATGTAGTCACTCCAGGATAGCCATGGATATTTTGGATCTCATTCTTGTGGTCTTGTGCCTCAAAATCTTAGGGACTTTGCTACCCATGGAGGATGACCTCAACCTTCATGTCTACCAACTCCTAGGTAAGACTCTTGTTGACCAAACATTGAAAAGTTCCCCCATGTGTCGCTCCATCTGGTTGGTTTGTACTCAGCATCATCTCAAGGAGAATGAAGAAGATGCTACTACTCTTATTGGATAGGAGCCAATAGATGACTCCATCCCTAGTAATGTTTGGTGGAAGCCTAATGATCAAGACCCTCCTCCTCCACCTAACATAGCCATGACAACTTAATTGTGTTTCAGGACTTGGCCATTTTGTAATGGTTCTCTAATTAGACTTGTGAGTGCACATTGTTTATCACCCTCCCTTTTTGTGAATATTGTATTATTTTATTTTTATCAATGCAAAATTAAATAGGAAATATTCATTAAAAAATATTATTTAAAGAGGGATGGAATTGAACTAGAGGCTAGAATTTTGATCTAATCACATTAAGCATAGATTGTTAAAATCCTCCAGAGAATTCTTTTCAAGAAACAATAATCTCCTTAATTCTACATCCATATATGACAAATGCAGGGTCTCCTTTTAACAATAGGAAGATGTGAGTTGCAAGTTAAGGAGTATTGTAGGTTTTCATGTCTTTTTTGGGAGGACTAAAAAATTTAATAGCATTATTTAAAGTAGGGTCCAATCACTTTATCTTTTGGATAATTTAAATAATATTATTTTAATAGATTAAAAAGTGTTTTTAAATATTTAATTGGATATTTTGAATATTATTATTTTACTAGATTAAAAAGTGTTTTTAAACATTTTAATATGAAAAGTATTTTTAAATACTTGGAGAGAAATTGAGGTCCAAGGATTCAAATGAAAAGGTATAAAAAGAGGATGCTTAGCTTATATGATAATCAAGTTTCATTTTGGCATCCTTTATTTCATATTTTTGTATTCAAGTTGGCATATCCAAGGACATAAACCCTTGGCTATTTTAGAGATTTAGGAGGGTGAAAAACACCTTGGATTTACATTTCTAGATTTGGAGACAAGAAACCCTTATATCCACCTAGGACATCTTCACATAGGAGTTGTATGTAAGTTGAATTTGGTGTTGATTCTAGAATTTCCAAAATTGGCCATTTATATTTGCATGTAAATTGACGATTTTAAGGGGTTAAGGATTTTTATGTTCATTTGACAACCATAAAACTAGGAGATTCACCTTTTGACCATTATTTTTGGGCTATTAGAATTATTTTTGGGGGGATCAGCAATTAACATGTCATTTGTAAAGGGTGATTATGTTTCCAACATTAGCAACAACATTTCAACTTTTTTTTTGCAACTAGTAATTCTAACTGTAGACATCTAAATTTGACCACTTCCACATGGTCAAACTCGTTTACTCTATTCAACTATCTCATCAATATTAATTAAACGATTTATTTAATTAATATTTCATCTTTTGCCTAAGGTTCCTATTGATGTGATTTTTGTGACCAACACCAAATAGCAGAATATAGTATCCAATGGCTACTCCATTCTCTCTTGATCAAATTATTTTGTATGCTAAGATTGCGAGAGAGATCATACATTCAACTCCAAGGTTCCTTCAATGCAATGGAATACCCTCGGTTCGTTGTGATATGGTGTTTTCACGAGGGGACTTACGCAATTGTTCAGAAGTTAGCAACTGACAACAAATTAATGATGAAAGTGGTTTTCGTGCGTGATGCGAATGATTTGGCGATGAGGTACATGCTTCCTATACTAACCAAAATTGTGTGGAATTAAATGAGTGCAAGGTTTAGAAGATTTATGTCCTAGTCTAAGTGCAAGAGGTGCGGGGCTTGACTTCAGCAGACTTCAACCGGACTTTACCTTGCCTCACGTTGGACAACTTCAACAAAGTTGGTGCAATCTTCAAGGGAGCAACGAAAGGTATTCAAATTACAACTCAACATGTAAATACCATCAGGACGATGCATACAAACACATGAATGATAACCAAAGTTAAGTTTGAAAAGTATTCCAGTTGACCACATAAGGAAAACTTACCATCAGTAAGCTTGCTAGTGGTATGGATTAGATGAAGTTTCTTTAATCAAACACCACAATCCACAATCAACTACTTGCATGAAAATGAAAATTACTCTACTTTAAGTCCTACTTGAAGTAGAAGGACGAAGAAATCTTGCTAGCTGCTCATAACAAAAGACAAAATCATCATCAATGAAACTCTTTTTATCATGATAGTTTTCACAACAATTTCTTACAAAGTTCTCAAGGGAAAACTTTCCTTCTCCTTCAAACTATGCTATGCAATGAAACTATGCTAACTCTAAACTGTCTCTCTATGCTCTATTCTTTGATCTCTAATCTAATAATTTACAAATGAGGGGGAGTCCCCTTTATATAGCTAGCCAATCTCAATGGACGGTCCAGATTAAATTACAATGGATGGCTCAAATCGAGCCACACATGCCCTAGACTAGATTTTTCCCTAATAACCGCCAGAAGGTGGAGTGGTGCAATTAATGAGCACAAAAATGGTAGATTCCTCCTTTGACCACTATGGGAAATTAATGCCCACTACCCTTCTAGAAGATTCTTGTCCAGGATCTTGTTCCCATTGTTCTTCTCTCTGACCGTGAAAGCAACAAACTGGGCCAACACTGCATCAACCTCCTGCTCAGAAATGGTTAGAGTAAGATTAAGTTGATACTCGAGGATGGCAATTGTTTGCTCCTGTCAGATGCAATATTTTCTCCAGACCTCGATGGATTCCTATGTGCTTTAAATAAGAGCAGAGAACGTGGAGATATTCTCAAAGTCAACTTGAGAAAATACTCTCATCTCAAAGAAGAACGGGTGTAATCTTCTCTTCAATCCATCCACCGTCACCTCCTCGAGAGTTAGTCGCTTTGTGAATAATGCCTCCAGCGTGTTGAAGATGCCCTCTTGAATATTTCCCATGGCCTTCCTGATCTTGGCCAACTCTGTCCTTGTCGTGTCAAAGAAACCTTAGCCAGTGAATGCAGCAAAATACCAGCCTGGAAAATCATATCTATCTCCAGCCTAAATTACCCCTCCTTCAATCAAAGTTTGCACTGGCATATGCATCAGAGCAGCTAGGCGTGGAATAGTCTTGTCTTGAAAAATACGAGTATTACTCCATGCCTGTTCAATGTTCTCCATACGGGAGAGGATGTTGGAAGCATGTTGGAAAGAGGAGACAAGATCCTCAATGAGTCTCTCAACCTCAACACAAACACCACCAATCCACTTGTATCCTTCCTAAATTTCCTTCTTCATCTCCTCGAGCCCGCTAATTGACTCTCATGGAAGCTCAGTTGGAGGATCCACCACTGGGTTCTATTGAGCACATGGACGTGCTAGATGTTGCACATACCCAATTAATGCCTTATGCTCTCTTTTTAGCCTCTTGTACTTTTCTCCCTTTTGAAGCAATCTATCCTTCAATTCCTAGAAGAAGTTTTTAGCTTCCTCAATTACTTGTGCTCCAGTAGGGCGTCCCAGTTCAACTATAGTAATCGTGTAATTTTTAGGCATTGCTTCATCTAGATCACATTCTTCTCTCGGAACCGCAACATGAAGAGTGTGAGAATCAGACTCATCTGTTTCCATCCTGGAGTATTTTCTAGCTCTTTTCCTCTTAGGTGACCCGCTTATTCTATTAAGAAGCTCTTCCATCTCTATTGTTGGGTCTGTGTCGTCCTCCTGATCTCTTCTTATTGCACTTGAGAGCCAATTTGGAACATCTTTTTGAGTGCTACAAACGACAAGTGGCTTCTCTTTCGTTGCTTCTACTTCATGAACTTCCTCTTCAGCAACATTTGGCTGAGGATCATCCATCTCCATGTGTTGCCTATCATCCTCAAGCTCCTGAACTTCAGGCTCTGTAGTGTTTTCATCTTCAAAGGCTTCCTCAATTGCACCATCCAGGTGAGTGTCTGTTTCTATTTCCTCATCTTCATCCGGCTAATTAGCACTCCTAGGAGCATTAGTGCTCTGACTATCGGGCTCCCTACGCAATGGTTGGTTGACTTCTTCCATTTCTTGCTCTTCATTCACTCTAATCCTCTAGCTTGCGAAGATTGAAACTTCTTGTACA